>KN490580.1:0-12506 GCA_000787155.1 Scartelaos histophorus | reverse complement strand
GTTGTTGTGTTGCGTACAGTTATAATGTCGGAGTTGGATGAACCACACGTTTGAGAATGGCGTGTGGTATGTGTGGTTGAAGGATTCAGTCGGTGAGCTGTGGGAGTGATTCCTGGAAAGTCCGGGGTCACCGGAGGAGCAAGGATTTCGGCACCAAAGCAAAACTGGCATCGGGAGTCCAGACAGTTTCACTTTTCATGTTTACAGTAGAGTTTAAAAGTATTTTTAAAGAACATCCAGACAAGTGCGTGTGGTTATGCGTATATATGTGTGTATATATGTGTGTGTATATATGTGTGTATATATGTATGTATATATGTGTGTATATATGTATGTATATATGTGTGTATATATGTGTATATATGTATGTATATATGTGTGTATATATGTATGTATATATGTGTGTATATATGTATGTATATATATGTGTATATGTGTATGTATATATGTATGTATATATGTGTGTATATATGTATGTATATATGTGTGTATATGTGTGTATATGTGTGTATATATGTATGTATATATGTGTGTATATGTGTATGTATATATGTATGTATATATGTGTGTATATATGTATGTATATATGTGTGTATATGTGTGTATATGTGTATGTATATATGTGTGAGGCTGCTGCTCCTATCTACAGTTCCCAGTTTAAGGTAGATTTTATGGACTTTTGCAGTATCCCAATAACGAATCCAATCAGGTAAATGTTAAATGACTCACAAAAGCGCAAAAATATCACTTTTTTTTAAAATTTTCTCTTTTGTAATCAGTCTTTTTGCAACAATTCTTACTATTTTAAAAAATCTAATGAAGGGTCCATGACGTTTTTGCATTTTCTACAATATCCGACAGCCTGGCATGAATCCCAGGCGTCTTAAAACATTAATTCTTCCTGCGAGCTGACTCACCTCTCCACAGATGTGACTGCTAACCTTGGCTGGTGGCGCTACGTGTTTTAAATGCCATACTGTGGAACATTCCTGGCATGGACATGGAGACAAGCAGGTGGTAGACCCCCATGTCTGCTCTTTGGTTCTTATGTAGCGCTGAGTCTTTTTAGTCCATTTTTCATCATTCATCTTATGGGTGTGTCAGATACATCAAGGTTTAGTTCAGATTTTCCCTTGGTTTTTTCTCAAATTTAACAAGTTAACATCATTTTTGTCACACTCCAGAAACAATTGATAGCGTATAGAACATCTGAGTCGTTGATTAATTCTCCACTGTTCTGCTTGACGTTTTTCTGTGATTGTTGAGCCATTGCTGTGCGCTATCAGACTGAGATGTGCGTAGTTTCATTCCTCCAGTTTCCAGATGTTTTTCTTGACATCAGCGGTCTACAGGGAAGTGAGGTCATCTATTGTTTCTGTGGGAGCTGAGTGCCTCGGTCTGAAAGATGTGAAGTTTTTCTTGCTGCGGGGAAAAGTATAGAAGCTTACAAATCTGTTGCATCATATAGATCCAGAAACAGTGCATCGTTCTTTTTCTTTGAGCGTTTAAGACAAGCTCGAACCCCATGCAAGAAAATGGCGAACTGCCTGCTTTTATTATATATAAATGTTGAATAATAAGTTGTGGTGATCCTGTCAAGATTTTCAGACTTTTTTCCAACATTTATTTTTACAATCCGCTCACAAGGAGTAGGAAGCTAAGGTTGTGTTTTTGCTATACTGAAATTTCAAACTTGATTTCAGTATTTGATACAATTGACAAGTTGGAATCAGGAAATCAGGAAAGAATCCAACCAATGACTATAAGGGTTTCCCACTTCAGCTCAATTACAAAGAAAAAAAAGAAATTCTCTGCTAGTGCACGTGAAGTATAAAGTCAGTATAGTGATCTCTGTGGTAGCTCTAGTTGACAAGTTGCTTTTCATTTCTGTCTGGAAAGAAAAGATCGAACTTATTGCCAAGCAGATTCACTGGAAGCAAAAAAGACTACACCCAAAGCGAGGCCCCATCTATCTATATTCCTTTAAAAATGTGTTTCTTTTTATTATTTACAGATACGTAACACGTTTCCGACCGACGTACAAGATCACCTTCAAGAGAGTGACTGATCTGGAGTGGAGATGTTGTCCTGGTTTCATGGGTCCAGACTGTAAAGACATGAAGCCAGTGACGAACCAACCGGCTCATCCAGGGTCCCAGGCGTTCATACCACAAAACCCAGCATACCCCAGGCATACGCAGAGTAAGACCATTTAATCAATTGTATTTATTTAAATAGTTTTCAGTTAATGTGCATGTCCAAAATACTTCTTTGTACTCCTTGGATAAAACGTTGCAAGTGGAAGAGCGCACTAGTGAAATTAGGATAACAAGGTTTCTTTGCGTGACTTGAATTGTAATTATCAGCTTACAGACAGATGTTTTGATAGTCTGCAACGTTTCTTGCCGTCCTTTCCTAATCTCGATCCAAACGTAGGCAATCCCTGCCAAACTATTTAACAATTCTATGCAAATTAATTTCAGTTCATCTGCTTCTTATAGGGTATTCCTAAAAACGATACCAGAGCTTTAAGAGCAAAAACAGCTTGCTCCTCCTTATAAGTAAAAGGGGAAACTTCTCAAAATGATGAATGGACTGATGGATACAATCTTATCTGGCAACACAGTCCCAGATGACAGCCTAAATGGTCAACACCTGCAGCTGTGCAAAGAGTTTAGTAGTGAAGAAACCAGTCTACAAAAGAAATTTAAAAGACATTAGAAAATCCATTTGATCCTTATAAGGTTGCTCTGAGCATTTTCATACCAAATAAGTCATATTACAATATACTACATGATAACTAACCTATACTTAAAAATCTCAACACTGACCTCTTGTGTTATTGCAGGGACGGAGCGCAGGGAGACAGGCCAGCAGGAGACCAGGCATGGCGGTCCAGATAAGGTCCGGCAACTGGAGGATGAGGTTCAGCGCTTGTCTCAAACCGTCCTGGATCTTCAGTCCACTCTGACGGGACTGACCAACAATCTGAAAACTAACCTGGAGGACGACACCAAAAAGATGCTAGTAACGTTATTCAACAACATGAGACCACCTGAAAACTCCACTACGCCAACGCAAGAGGAGAGTCCTGCGGTTTTGGACGGACATCAGACCAACAGAGGAGGACTGGTTGGGGATAAAGCGATCGAGAAAATAGTTGCGAGGTTGGATGACATGAACAACGCCTTGAAAAGCAAAGACGATGCATTGGAAGATTTAAAAGGAACCGTGTCCAGCCATGAGGGGCAACTACGTGTTCTTATGGATGCATCGCAAGCCCAAACGCCACAGATACCTGATATGGATGTGGTCCAAACCTACATGGACCGAAAACTCGACAAACTCAAGAAAGAGTTGAATCAAAACATAGAAGAACAGTTGGTGAAGCTTCAAGTCTCGTGTTACGACAAGATCCAAACGGTGCAGAAGACTTGCGACGATCAAGCGACGACTTTAGGCAGGCTTGTAGAAGTTAAAGAGGCTGATCTTAGGAAGGAGATACGAGCGCTGCGTTTGGAGATGGCCGCGAACGATGGGCCGGTGAGAATGCAAAGGCAGACCGACGGAGCGAAAGACGAGGACAAAGACCATAAAGACTTGTGGAGGGAGATCGATCGTATAGCAGAGGCCCACCGAATACTGAACGTACGTATCGATAACGAATTGGCGCATCTTTCCAGCCAAGAGGGGAGCAGCGATGTTAACACGCTGATTGAGGAGTTGGAAGCACGAATCAACATCACAGAACAAAACGCCGAGACGCATTGCTTTTACATCGAGGAAAAACTGACGCGAACCATCACGGAAGAAGCTACCGCAATTCGAGAGTTGATAGACGAACGTGTGAACAATATCGAGAACGAGTTTACGAATATGCTAGTGGAGATTAGCAATAAATCGCTCCCAGCTATGTTTGGAGATTCTATGGACGGAATTAACACGCAAGTCAACAGCAACAAGTTACAGATTCAAAGTTTGGATGACAAGATCAACGCAATTGGCGAGATTTGTGTTTCGGGATGTATGGGTTCTGGCAATGCCGAAAGCGAAACCTCCTCCTCAGCGGCGCCCCCAACTGGTTTCACACACTTTATGAAGGATCTACAGCGCTATAAAAATGAATTGGACGACCTAAGCAAGAAGGTACATGTCAACACGGAACAAGTCAAAGATCTAGAAAGAGTAACTGGAGGTCAGCAGTCTAGCAACGAGAGACACAACAAGATGGTGGTGGACTTCCAAAAGGGACTGCTTAACCTACAGGATAATGTCATGAGTTTAGCTGGAGTTCTTACTGGCTTGAGTGACAAAATTAACAAAAATAACCACGATATGCATGCATTGAATTCAACCTGCTGTCATTTGGATCAGAGAAGTATCACGAGGCAAAACTATGAACCAACGTCTGTTGCTGGGCAAGATGCATCGCCCGGTCAGGTAACGTCCAGACTCGAACAATGCGAAAGGAACAACAAAAAAGTGACGGACGATCTGTCAACCGTCAATAATCGCGTGTCAGCCTTAGAAAACATGTGCGGGAGATTGGACGGGCTTTCGGAAAATATTCAAAATGTGAAGGCCAGATTGGAGAAAACCATTTTAGGACTTAGAGACATGGTGAAAAATAATGGGAGTCACGGAGCAGATCTAACGGAAATGCAGAGGGCCATACAAAGCCTCCAGGCACAGCTGTCTTCACTGGCCAAACACGTGTCAAAGGACATCACTGCTAGAGAGCCAGGTAAGAATGCATTTTGATTGATTACGCGCTCTTATCTATGAAGTTGTCTGCTTGATGTTGCGTTTTTTTGTCACTTTTTAGCAAAAAAACCCAGTCAAATCAATAGTCAATAGTGCAATCTTTATTTCATGGAGGTTTTCAGACTTGTGCAGACTTTTGCTGTCATGATTTTTACATTGCAAGATAGATCCACTTACTGGATTCACTATGCATCCACAGTTTGTTGAGCTGTAAAGTGCTAGGTTGGAGCTGTTATTTCTTTACTTGAAATGTTCCACTGTATGGCATTATACATCTATTTCCACAGAGATAAGCTGCAAAGTTACATGCCAGATATGTGAAAAGGTGGCCCTAAAAGCTTTCAAGATACAGAAATAAAAACATCTATAGTGCTCCAATTCCTATTTCACACATTCTCTGCTTTTTATGTGTAAATTAAATGTAATTAATTTCACTGTTCACGCTATTTAAAACCAAAAACTCAATTTAAACTTGTTAATTTGATTTTGGTGGTTGTAAAATCATTTCGAAAACTAACTTTGTAAAAGATGTCTCGCAATGAAGTAGGATCAAACCGCAGTCAGCCAGTTCACAACCACTGCCCCACCATACTCCTATCTTAGCTGTTTACATCATCCACCAAAATAACAGACAAGACCTATAGGAATTTCCTGTTCATTCCTGGTTTGGAGTCACATTTTTGTCCGATTTAGTTTTCGCACAGTGCCTTTCTTGTCCGGAGACGTGGTCAGATTGTTTTTCTTGAAATCTACCCGATGTTTTGAGCTGGACTCTCCACAGCGAGTAGCTCTCTGTCGAATTGTACAAAGAGATGAAAACAACCTGTGTGTACCTCCGCTGACAGGCTTTGGTGAGAGCAGACAGCTGAGACAGGACGTACATCTAAAGCATCAGAAATCACACGCTGAATACAACAGCAACCAACAAAGTGTCCTCCTCTGTAGTCCGAGCAGGTTAGGCTTTGTAGATCTATATTCTCCTTGACTCTGGATTCTGTAAAACAACATTCAATTCATCTGTCGTGTGTGTGTGTGTGTGTGTGTGCATATAATATATAATTCCAGAGCTGAAATGATCCAAATGATTATAGTGAAGGTGTGTGGAGTTTAAAAACACAGTGTAGCACTTCCTGTATTACCACAGAGTGTTTCCTCTTTGAGAAAATATGCAGATTTTGTGTGTTTAATATGTGTGAATGAAACAAAACACAACTCCAGGTCTTGCAGGCTTCTCTAGCTCTAACACCAGGTCTAGTTATCAGTCAGATCTGTGGAGAGGTGACCCCTTTCAGATTTTAGGGATGTGAATATTTGGCAAAAACACAATTGGGAAATGATGACAGATCAGGTGAAATAGGTATTTAAGCACAAAAGGCTTAATCAAACAACAATAATCCTCCAAATTACAGCACAAATTAAAATCTTCATTGAGCAACTCACCTATGAAACTATATTCTTGGCTGTCTTAAGTCTAAAAATGCCTGACCAATTACATACTATTTTCATTGAACTGCCAAGTCAATTAGGCAAAACCCGGTGAAACAGTCTTATTGTTAGTTTAGACCTGGTTTAGACCTGGTTTAGACCTGGTTTAGACCTGGTTTAGACCTGGTTTACACCTGGTTTAGACCTGGTTTACACCTGGTTTACACCTGGTTTAGACCTGGTTTACACCTGGTTTACACCTGGTTTAGACCTGGTTTAGACCTGTCCGTTAAGTCAGATATGGCATTTGAAATTACTATTGCTATTCTATATTTAAACGTATAACGAATATTCGCCTATTCGAAAATCGTGTCTCATCTCGTCAGATTAAGAATGTATTTTTGTGTAATAATAACAGCTTTAATTGAGCGACCACGACTTATACATTTTAATACCATAATGCGGAACATTCCAAGCCAAGCGCTAAGATCCACGCAGACAAGCGTGTGGCCGACCTGGTTACACGGCGCAGCTTTAAATATAAATACGAGGTTCTTTTTGAGTCGCACAACACGTATTATTTTCTGTCATAGGTTGAATGTTCTTGCCCCCTGTTGAACCCGGTGTGTGCAGCAGTGACAGCTAAATTCACAATAAAACCCCAAATACCGAGCTGCTAAATGCTGGAGAGGGGACAAAATACCCCATTAGTGCAGCCGAGTGACAGGCCCGTGGCACGTCTCCACACTATTATAAGGCACTTGCAGAAATGTGGAAAGTTGTGCTGCCTCATACGATATTTTAAATTGGGAATTCAGTGTGTGTGTGTGTGTTTTCTATTGTTTTATTCAGGTTGAAGCGGGCTCTTTGCGTTGGAGCTAAATAAACAAATGCCAGAAGCTATAACTTTGGAACAGCAAATTGGGTCCTTAGACAGTCTAGATGAGGGTTTTAGTGAAATGAATGGTAAACACATTAAAAATTAAACATAATGGCTGCCACAGGTTAGACAATTGTTCACAGATTTTATGTTGCTTTTCGGAACATCAAGTTTATTTAGTTTCACAGTTGTGCACATTGTCTTAAAGTTAATGCATGGTCCTCCACCTGATTTCTCCATGGAAAAGTTATAGCTTTATCTAAAATATTCTACAGTATAGATTCAACCTGCGTAAAACAAGGAACACGAGCAGGTTACAGCACTATTCTATATTACACAAATTATCTTCCATAAATTTTCCCAAGAGTTTTTCATAAGTCACCTGTGTATTGTCTGGATCTAATTGTAAAGTGTAAAGTCTATGGAAGATAATTTGTTTCACCAGATTTTGAATTTTAAATGCACTTGAATTTCTCACTTTGCATTTCTGTAACTCTGAAAAAACACATTTGAATTATTTTTATACTGAATTTTAATTTTTTGCTGAAATCTTTGCTGAATTTTTGCTGAAAATAATTGCTGAAATAATATCTTTTATTTATTATATTTTATTTTAAAGGTGACATTTTTATTTTGAATTTGAAACATATTGAAAAAGTTAAAATTTCAGAAACTAAAATTCTGAAAAAAAAAATAATAATTCAAACATCTTTTTTCAGATTTAAAAAATGACAAAGTGAGAAATTCAGTGGTGTTTAAAATGCAAAATCTGATGGAACAAATTATCTTCCATAAAAGTCCGATAATCAGGAAGTGTTTGTTAGCCTTCTACCATCCACACTGCTGTGAAAAGTCCCACGGTTATATTACATTTCAGATCTGTGGAAAAGTCGCAATTCTGAGCAATAGAAACACTTGTAATGAATAAATAGTAGATGTTTAAAGCCATACCATGGGATATTCCAGGAAAAGCAATAACATCTCCATGGAGACAAGCAGGTGGCAGACCCTCCTGCAGAAAAGTTGCATGGTGCATCTTAGACTGCAGTTGTAGCAATACAATTTTCTTGGTTAAAGTTGTAATTTTTGTGTAATTGTAGCTTTTTTCAGTCATTATGTTGAAATTGGTTTGCCGTGGTGCATCTCATGCTCTAAATTAAATTATTCAAACAGTTATATCATATTTTTACCAAGTTCCTCCCTATTTTGCACCTAATGTCCCTCGTGGTGAGTGTCTCGTTTGTCTCGTCAAGAGTTCGATTCCCAGGGGGCCAAAGCTCTAGGGCACGAGGTCGTCTTCACACCTCACTCCGAGCTATGAAAAATGAGCAGAAGGGCTTTCTATGTCAAACACAATACACAAACCCCTAAATCATTCACTGTCACCACCCCGAGGTCAGCCGAAAGAGGCTTAATAAATATAGCCATTAATCAAAGATAGTTCTGCCCCCTAGAGTCACGCCTGTTAAAATGTACAAAATCAACAGTTAGCGCAATAAAAGTGTTTTATAGTGGGGTAAAAGCGTCAGTTTAGCGTAACTTTTTTGTAAAAACGTAACATAAATTAAGCAATGAGATGTGAGTAGTCTCTGTGTCAAGACTGGGAGTATCAGGAGCATTAAAGCTGCATTGTGGAGCTTTTCTGGAAGGTCCACCAAATGCTTTTCTCCATGGAGATGTTATTGCTTTGTCAGTACAGTATTAAACCTTTCTATCTTCATGAAGGCCAAACCAGACCAAGTTACAGGTCAGAAATGTGTGAAATGGTGTTTTTTAAGCAATAAAACCACCTGTAACTGGATAAATGTTAAGTAGATCTGTTTAATGTCGCACTGTGGAACATTCCAGGCAGAGCAATGACATTTCCACCCAAATAAAAAGACCGAAAAGATACACTATGCGCTGAAATATGAACTGTAAAACTAGCACATTAATCCTTTGCATCTCATGAACAAAACTTTGACTTAGCTTCGATTTTTTTGCTCAAATCTTGCAGCCCTGAGCTCTAACAGGACGTATGCTAACTCACTAGGGCTATAAAACTATACTGTGGCTACGGATACGTTTCTAATACTACTTTGTATAATATAATGTAACCCTTTAAGCCCAGTGACAGCTCGCAGATATTCACTTAGTTACAAATGGCCTGTGAAACTGTCCCTTAAGCTGCTTATATCCTCACAACCTGCAGAGCCGCCTCCTTAAATTTCATCCATACGAGTTTATTATGCCCGATTAACATCTGTGCAAACACAAACCTCTTCCTGAAGATAATCCCCCAGAATGCATCGGGCCTGGTAGGTTGTCATGGTAGCGGGGAGGGCAGGATCGGATACCTCGAATGGCCACGGGGTATTTCCCAAAGTGGGCGGAGAAGAGTTCAGTCCTGGGCCTCACGATCGGTGTCATTCAATCTGAGTCTGAGTCTGTCTGCGGAGGCCCACAGCGGCAACTTCCTGCAACATCCCAGATTTATGTGGATCTAAAATTCCTCTTTTTTTAAATCACAAATGGAATAGGTATTTTGGATTGTGAATTTGAAACATGATGACGCCCAAAATGGTTTCAAAATACTGTATATAAAGGTAATCTTATCAAGTCTTACAAGACAAGAATTCTAGTCAATCAATAACTTAATTTAACACATTTTAATGAGGACTCGTCTATGTTTACTCAAAGCGGTTTAATTAGGGTGAATCGAAAACATAAACCACATATTCAAATTGAAAAGTTGAGTGAATTTTTATGGAAGATAATTTGTTCCATCAGATTTTGAATTTTAAACATCACTGAATTTCTCACTCACTTTTTTAAATCTGAAAAAAGATTTTTATTCTGAATTTTAGTTGCTGAAATTTTAAGTGCACTTTTTCAATATGTTTCAAATTAAAAATAAAAATGTCACCTTTAAACATTAACTGCGTATTTCCAACCTCTGAAATTCAACAGTTAAAATTCAAAGTGTAAAATTCGCAATGAAAAATTTCACAGCAAAGATCCAAGATGTCAAGACAGAAGCAATCGATCCAGAGCGAGTGAGGAGGACAGAGGCTGTTTCCTATTGGCTGTTCTCATCTGTGGGCGGGGTTTGAGGTTTGGATGAGGCGAATTCTGACCAATCAGATCGCTTCACTGCACCATTTCCTGTTTGTTACTAAATTAGATTGAATCACTTTGGATCGATTGCTTCTGCCTTGGCATCTTGGATCATTCCTGCGAATTTTACACTCTGAATTTTGATCGCTGAATTTGAGGACTTGAAAATTCAGCGGTGAAAGGTGAAATTTTAATTTTGAATTTGAAACACTTTGAAAATGAACACGTAATATTTCAGCAATTAAAATTCAGTATAAAAATAATTCAAACGTGTTTTTTCAGAGTTACAAAAATTCAAAGTGAGAAATTCAATGGTGTTTAAAATTCAAAATCTGATGACACAAATTATCTTCCATAAATTTTCCCAAGAGTTTTTCATAAGTCACCTGTGTATTGTCTGCATCTAATTGTAAAGTCACTGTCCGATAATCAGGAAGTGCGTGTTAGCCTTCTACCATCCACACTGCTGTGAAAAGTCCCACGGCTCTTGTTCACTTTTTTAAGACCGTAAAAAAAAAGTCAGGTACAGCGTGTTTAACTGAGTATTTGCTTGTACCTATAGAAATATTTGAAAGTACTTGAACTTGCATACAGGCTCCGACTGTTTGTTTACATCCGAGTGTGTGGCCTTGTGGAACCACTTTGGTGATTTATTTTTCCTGTTTTATGCCTCATTGCTGCAGCCTATAACCTGCCCCCCAATCTTTCCTACTCCCTTTATGATCATGTTGAGTTGTGAGCTCTCCTTTTTCTCTCACCGTGACATAGCTTTTTCACTCCACAACCACAAAACCCCAAACCTTGAAACCATTGTACGCTGCCTATACGCGTCGCCCCCGCCCCTCGCCGTCCCTCCTATACTTCTGCACACATACCGACCTCTAGAGATTCCCATTGAGTGACCTCAGTCTAAAGACTTTGGTCTGGTCTTCATTAAGTCCCTGAGTCACTGCTGGAGAGGCCCGGAGAGCTCCAGCCCACACCCCGAACCAGATGGAAGCTCTGCCCCAGATGTGATGTCATGGCTGGGCCCCCCGACGCCGGTCACCTCCCTGTTCTGCGCTCGGATCTGGGCCGCGGACCAACGCAATGTATGTGATAGCGGAGACTCGGAGGGGTGGAAGATTTTCTAAAATACAGAGCACAAAGGCATTTTCAAACGCGTTGCCAGATACTGTGGGTCTGTTATTGCAAAATGTTGATATTTGATCCCATTACCTTACATGGAACAATGCAACAGAGTCCTGGCACGCATTATAACGCTGAATAGTGGGGGGCAGTGGGGGAGTTTGTACTGGCTTTTACAGCTTTTCAAAACGGGAAAGTCCATATGAGGTAAACTTGCGATATGTAATAAATATCTTGCATTCAGGACAACAACCTTTGCAGAGTTTTATACGACTGCAAAATCTATTAAATCACAATTTTGAATCTAATATCAAATCACAAAGGCTGAAATGATTGAATTAGAGCTGCACCGATCCAGCTTTTATGATCCTGATACCAATTTCTATACTGTGGTTTTCAGTATCTGCCATCGACTAATACCTGTGCGGACTAAAAATACCATTTATTTCCTGAAAACAGAAATAAAAGGAGACAAAACTGATCCAAATGCAATTATGTAGCGCTTATTTGTCCCACTAGTAACTACAGAACAGCTTTGTACAAATAAAAGTTCAAACATTATGAGACTTTCTGGGCCAATTGCAACCAGAAAAAAGTTTTACTACATCAATTTATTTGCCAAACTAGGATATTGACTGAACCGATATTTGGTTCTATTGGTTCTAATATTCAGTACCATTATTGGATTGATGCATTCATAATTTAAATGATTGAGAATCCTTTATTCAGTCTTGTACCTGTAGTTTAGTGTGGGATTGTATTAGTATTTTAGTCTTCTTTTAAATGCAAATACTTCTGGAGTTGCAGTAGTATCACGATACATCAGTTTTTCAGTACTTTGCCACATCCTTATTTTTTTTTAAACCAGAATAAAGTAGAAAGTTTTGCAGACTGGGTTCCTCCCCTTTCAAATTGCATCTTTCTGACATAATCTGGAGACACTTCAGTCACAAATACTTTACTGCATTCTCGGACAGTTCGCGGATTAGTCACGGGACAGTGAAATAGTGAAAAGGGGACGGCGATGGAGGAACTTTTCGGGCTCTTTCCATCGGTTGCATTGGTGTTGCGGACGTATTTATTTAATTACATCAACGACATAGAAGGGTGATGTCTGTGACGCCTATGTTAAAAATCTTTGTGTGTGGCTCATCAGTGACAAAATCAAGACTTATGACTCTCATGGTCTATTCTTTGTGACTGGCTGAAAAAG
>KN490579.1:0-14721 GCA_000787155.1 Scartelaos histophorus | reverse complement strand
CAGGAATGCAGCTGGGATGAAGGTTCTGGTGAAGAGCACAGGAACTGAGAACTTCTCCAACCCCAGATCATCCAGCCTGCAGGCAGCACAGAGAGGAGGGTAATACAGAGTAGAAGTACACAAACTGGAGCAGACTCAACTTATGTGGAAGTGGAAAAAGGAAATTCCTCAATGCAAATAGATGTTTAGCAAAGCAAACACCAAACCAGAATGCAGCTGCACCTATGGATGCTGAGGCCAGTGTAGTAGCTCCAGCTGACCGGAGCTGAGGGGAACTGGAAAGTGTAGACCAGGATCAGGACCATCATGGAGTAGACCACCACTGTGAGCCAGAAGCCCCTCAGCAGAGAGCGCCACCACTGGTAGTTCACCTGCAAATCAGCACACAGGGGGCAGGTCACTCTACTGTAACCAAGGAAATTCAAATGTTCTGAATGAATGGGTTAAGACTATTAATCTGGAAATCTGGATTGCAGTACTTTGTAATATGTTTGATGTATAAATTAAATCCGGTCTGAACGCAGCATTAGACATCAGATATTCTCTTGGACTAAAGCATATAGAACATACCTGGTACAGGGCAACGCAGCACAGAAACATCACCATGTAGATGACTTTGTAGAGCACGATCTTCCCCTCGAAGCTGACGAAGAAGAACATGGTCCCACACACATAGATCCAGTATTTGACAAACATGCGTTTGAGTACCGCCCCCAGAATGTTCATCTGTGCCCCACCCACCTCGGTCTGGAAGAGGAACACGTTCTCACACGACCTCTCTGAAACACACACTTTATTATATTTATACACTATTATTATTAATCAGAGGTCTACAGACTTGTCATATGATCCTGAGCCTGTCCCACCTGCAGAGGGCGCTGTGGTATGAATAGTGACACTGGATAGGCGGGTGGGGGTGGGGCTCTCTTTCAGTGCGTTTTGTTTCTCAGTGATGGACTGACGCAGCAGCATCCAGAAGATGAGCAGGCAGATCAGCTGCATTCACAAAACAAGCATTAACTATAGGGAAGTCCCATTCCCCATTCCCCAGACTCTAGATCAGGCTCACCTTTGATGCCAGCTCCAGACAAGGCTCCTCCTTCTGTGGGAAGACCCCAGGGACTTTGTGGACCTCTGGTAGACTAAAGATGTATTGCAGGATGAGCAGCAGGTTGCCATAAGCAACCAGCCAGGGGGCAGAGTCTAGGGTGTGACGGCGGCGCTCCCTCATCATCCACAGAACGCAGGACCACAGCAGAAGTACACAGCTGAGCCAGGACACATAGGAGATGGCCCAGGCCAGCATGGCCACCAGGGCAGCGATATAGCTCTGCCTCAAGAGGAAGCCCAGAGCCACAGAGGCCATACTCCTTCTGTCAAACAGCTCCTCCCCCTGGTCCAGACTCTGCTCCAGACTCTGCCCCAGACTACGGTCCAGACTCTGGTCCAGGTCCTCCTCAAACATACAGGTGTCAAGCGTGTCTGTGCACACACACAAAACATTTCTCAAAACATTTCCTCTTCACTCACCTCTCTGCAAAAGTAAATACTTCCAGCAAATGGACATCTTAACATACACTACAACACTGGATTACATTTGAAGATTACACCTAAACCTCATAGTGGGCATTGCTGAGGGTTTTAATAGCAGATAGATGGATCTATATAGAGTCTCACAGATTCACTTGCTGTTATAATGCAGACTATTTTCAAAACTCCAAGTGGATCATCAGCTTTGAGCTTCCCGACCGGTTCTGTTCAATCAGTTTAGTACGGCACTCTCACCTGATTGGCTAATGGAGAATTGAGGGGTGGAGTACAGGTCCGTTCCCAGTGCAGTGCTCTGAGTGGGCGGGCCATATGAACCAGAAGGACTGTGATTGGCTGAGGAGGCCTGCACATACAAGATTAGACCATATAATGTAGGATACAGGGGGAACAGACATCTTAAACGTCTATCAACTGGATGTGACAAAAACCTGATTTTTCTGTTTGTTCCGTGGTTGTTACGCTGTGTTTTTTCTGATCACTTTCAGCAATAGTGCAGAACTCATGACACACACATCAGTCTGGTGTGAGCCAGGTTATGTATAGAGCAAAAGGACAAGCAAAAGCTGTAGAAGTGGACCAGCAGTACCTGTACGTGTGTTTGGCTCCATAGCGCCCTTTTGGTTTCAGCTGACAGCTCAAACACAGTGTCATCTGGAGGCTCTGCAGGCCGCCCCCCTTCTACAAGTTCTTCCCCCTCCACAGGCTCCTCCCCTTCCACACTGCGACTCACATCTGCATTCAGGAGCTGCTCACAAACACAGTACTCTCATGTACAGACATGCATAAAGGCGGCTGTGTAACTTCTCTGCCGGAGAACAGTTAAATGCCCAAATCAAGTGTTGCAATAAAATAAAAGTAATATATCATTGTTTATGAGTTTTGCAGTGCTTTACTCCCAACACTGTCTGGAAACTCTATGCCTATTTGTCTCACTAAGGTATAAGACTAGCTGGCTCTAGTATGGCTGTGTGTAACATGGCTGACCTCTTGCCTCCAATAAAGGAGTTTGCAACACTGCTAGCCTCATGGCTCTAGTATGGCTGTATGTAACACGGCTGACTCCATGGCTCTAGTATGGCTGTATGTAACACGGCTGACTCGCTGGCTCTAGTATGGCTGTGTGTAACATGGCTGACCTCTTGCCTCCAATAAAGGAGTTTGCAACACTGCTAGCCTCATGGCTCTAGTATGGCTATATGCAACACGGCTGACTCCATGGCTCTAGTATGGCTATATGCAACACGGCTGACTCCATGGCTCTAGTATGGCTGCCATACCTTGTTCCTGCGTAGGGCACACACACAGTGGAAGAGCAGCAGCACCATCAGAGGAGAGCACAGGTGGAACCAGCGCAGCTCCGAGCTCAACTGCAGCCTCCAGGGGGCACTGCAGTCCACCCTGACCAATGGCACCACTCCAAACACACTGTGAAAGAGGAGGGCAACTTTAACCAGAAAAGTGCAACATTTACTGGAATTTACAATCAGAGTTATAGATATAATAAAGAGCTAATAATCAGTTTTAAAGAGGGGGTATTACACATTTATTTGGTATTAATTGCTAACACATAACACATTTAGATCACTTTGTTGCCTTTTATTGTTTGGAAAATGCAATATTTTCTAAAAACAACAAAATCAGTGTGCTTTCTGCTAATGAAACTACACCCAGGCAAATCACACTAGGATTGTGAAGTTGTCATGCTTTTGATTATTTATGTAAAACTGAAGTGTGTGAGCATAGGTGATGTAGATTTGTGGACTGAGCATTGCACAGAATATCACTGCTAATAGTGAGGAGGGTTCAAATAGAGCTCGGGAGAGATCGCTTATTTACTCAAACAAGCATGGAAGAAACCTAAAACTTCTTCAGGCATGTTTTTGATGAGGAAACAATGTTATAACATAGTAGAAAGTTTCAAAAAGTCAATTTTGCATAATATGGACTCTTTAAAGATAAAGATGTTATTAAGGCATTTTCTGGTCATTTGAGTTAAACAATAACACATGTAGATCATAAGTCATAATAAAAAGTACAGGGCTTCGTAGGTAGATGGGGGTGGATGAAAACAGGACAATTCAGAATTACTTACAGGAATGGAACTATGAAATGCAACTCTGAATATGCTCACAGTGAGGAAAAATCATTAGAGTCTTAAAAGTAAAATTTGTCTCCTAAATTTCCTCTATGGAACTGTATTTGACACTTTTACTGTTGTTTTACTTTTATATATATATTTAATCTACATTAATCTAATTGCCATTTAAAATTAATCCAGATTCATCTAGATTAACGCTGATGGGCCAGCAGCATAGACTGTATAAAAAAGTGGACTAAACGAGTGTGACGTCACTCATAGTGTTCAGCACCGCTCAGATGAAGCTCGCGATGCTTCACAGTTACAGGAGTGAATCTGGAGCCAGGCTCTATGTTAAGAATAAGATTTTTTTGACTAACAAAAGTTAAAACAAACAAAAACAAAAATCAGGATCATGTAGAGCAGGTTAATAAGAATCTTTTAAAACCAAGATAACGAGGCTCACTGCAGCAGGTACAGAGAGAGGAGCAGCATTAGTTAGTAGTTTGACGGTGACTCTTCCCCGGCGTTTCAGTGCTTGACCCGGCATCAGCGTTCGTTAAGGGATGCTTTGCGTTTAGGTGGTACTTGAGACTGGTAGAACTCCTACAGTAAACTAATTCTGCATTGCATAAAGTGCAAATAACCTTAGACTTGCCGATGTCTCCATTGGGAAGCTTTTTAAAAATGATTTTTTCCTGAAGCAAACCCGGCGGCTTCGTAGCTGCATCCATGTTGGCATGTGGTAGTCACTGTGGTATTTCACAGTAGCTACAGGTTCAAAAACTCGTTGCCCCCTACAGTGCATTTCGGCTAGGTATACATCCACGCTAAAGGTGAAAGTCATCATAGTTCGCTTTATATAGACCCAGCTCCCCGTCCAATTTTAACAATAGATTAACGGCGATATTTTTTATGTCCCTCGATTATTGCATCACGTAAACGCCGATAACGCCCCACCACTAATATATATATATATGTTGTTCGTTATTTCATGGTTAAGTACAATGCAATAATGCAGTCAATAGGGAAATCTGGCTCTTAGGACTAATCACATTCTGTAATCTGCGCTCCTTACAGCAGACACTCCCTCTCTGTTATCATTAGCAGCACTTGTTGCACAGGCACCACTGATTGTGTCCAACTCTTGCTTCCTCATCTTGCTGATCGTCTTCATTTCCAGTACTCACTGCTGAGTTTTCCTCCAAACTTGATGTGCGCTCAGGTTCAAAAAGGCTGAAGAGAAGCCCTGTTCATTTTGCCAAAATTGTCTTTATCAACAGACGGGGAATCTGAACAACCTTTTTACGCCATCGATCCAGAATGCTTTGCGACAAACAAATACGGCGACCTCCTGGTGATTGTATTTTGGGTATTATATATTTATCACTGACGCAAATGTTTATCATTTAAGGCTAGTATGTCAAAGTAGTCCTGGATCCAAGTCTAATTTTATTGCCCTACCTGTTTCTTCCTCTGTGCAGTAGGATAAGAAGTGAGCATGGGACGTGTGAGCATGGGTGTGAATCAGCTCCATCGACTCTGTCACTTCACCATGGTCCCTCTCTGTTGCTGTCAGACTGTTTCCGTATCTCAATGGCCTCCTTGATCCAGCATCCAGAACTTGTTCTCAGATCCAATGACCCGAGCCCCGTCCCAATCCATAATGTGGTTTTTTCTTTTACAGTGGGTCTGATATGGTGGATTTTATGTTTTCCTGTTCTGCTTTGCCTTTTTGTGGTCTAGTGAGCCTGCCTGATGTTTCCTTTTCACATTCTGAATGTGGAAATGAGGCCCGGACAGCATTAACTGTGATGATGGAGCTTTGCTCCTTTAACACACCTGGGACACCCTCCTCCAGACACCACCGGGCGATGGGAGGCATGGTCAGTCTGAGCAGCCTGCCAGGTCCATCAGGCTGACCACGCCTACAGGAAGTAACAACAGCTGACCACGCCTACAGGAAGTAACAACAGCTGATATACGACACGTCACCACCATGTCACTAGCTTGCAGCTAGGAGCCGAAACATGTCAACAAGGTAAATATATGTTACTGTATAGTCTTTAAAAAGAACCCAAGAAGTTAAAACCTGTTTAGAAGTGTTGTTTTTGCTTGTGTAATGCAGTACTTAGTTTTCCTGTGTGGCTGTGGCGATACCTGGCTGTGCGGGAGTTGACCACAGTGTCCTGCAAGGTGGGGAGCTGACAGCAGTAGAACAACAGGAAGTGACACGCCGAATACAGCAGGGACATGACAGACACATAGCCAATGAGGACTGAGGACACCTGGCCTGACCACGCCCACCAGGAACACAACACCTGGAAGCAGAGCAGGTAGGGCATGGAGGACAGCGAAGGAAACACGATACCTGCAGGACAACACAATTCAGTTAAAAAACATCTTCATGGAAACAGGAACAAGTTTTGCAAGGTTACGTAGATCACATTTAAAGCGATTTATATATTATTAAAAATAATACAGTTCTAATAACTAACAGGGGAGGTTAACATTTTTATCAGACTATTTTCAGGGTGCAGTTCAATAAAAGCTATATGTTCACAAAAGTGGCAAAACACTAGATGTTTTCTGTGAGCTATAATAGTAATTTAGATGTTTCAGGTTAGCATACTAGTCATTATAAGCATTACTGTGATTACAAAGCTCTGGTCTGGTCTCTAAAAGTTGTGAAAAGCACTTATAAGCTTATCCCAGTGAATAATAAGCATGGCAGGTCTGCATAGGTTAAATGTGGAATAACTTTGAACCACTGCAAACCCAAACACATTTGAAATTTCCCATGACTGTGATGTCATAGACAGAAGCCCTGTGCAGGTTTTAAGTGAACAAATCAATCCCAGACTCGTTTGAAGCATTTAGCATGCTTAGACCCGAGAGTTCATAGATACAAACATTTCACATAAAACAAGACTACGTTTATAGGCCAATAACTATATAAGCATGATATTAATCTTTTCAAGGTCCTATACTACACTAAACTGGCAATGTGCACGTTTAGCCATGTTGGTTAAAATATACCCAGAGTTGTGTTTTGTTCCATTCACACATGTTTAAGTAATCCTGAATTATTGGACTGTCTCTGCAGCTCTAGGACTAAGAAACAGTGAGGATCTTCTCAGCATCAACAATTGAAGAACCAAACTATTAGTTATTTCAGGTAAAAGAAGTGACATATTTTGTTGTGAACGTTAAAAGAGAAGATACAAATAAGCATCTGTGGTTGGACCATCTCAGGTTTGGACAGACGTTTTTTCACACTCTATGGTCCGATTCCAGACCCTTCTGGATTTCTAACAGAATGTTCCTGGCTGTTCAGGCAAACAAAACACAACTCCAGGTATGTTTTTGATGCAAAAAAAACACAAGAATATAGACAAGAAAACAGCGTTATATTGGCCCTTTAACCTCATTTGTGCACATTGCGCTATCTGCATAATCTGATCTGAGGAAGTAGGCATAAAGTCAGTTCTATATCTCAAAAAATCCAAAACCAGCACATTGCTGTCCACATGCATGAGCTTTAGGGCAGGCACAAGTGAATAGCAGAGACTGGACCTGTGAGTCCCAGCAGGGCGGTGAGTAGCACCTGTCCTCCGGTGGATGTCATGCTCCCCACCACACCTCTGACCTGCCTCAGGACGTTCTCCAGCTCGGACCACACACGCTTTGGGTTCTGCTCTGGTTCTGTGTCTCCTCTGCTCATGTCCGAGGCCTCCAGCACACAGTCTGCACTCTTCTCCTGCTGTTCACACACATGATCAGTATGACACTGGGTGCATGGGGCCTCAGGACTTCAGTTGGTTTGTTGTTGGTTTGGTTTGAGTGTTTGTCCACTGATCTAAATCTTGCTCTCAAAATAAACAGGCTGACGGTGCAATTCCAGATCCTACAGATGAATACTGTCATTGTGTCCCTGGGCAAGACACTTAACCCCTCTCGCTCCCAGTGTCTGTGTACACCGGTGTGTGTGAGTGTGTGTATGTGTGTGAATAGTGTGTAAGTAGTTCTTTGATGTAAAGCGAATGTGGAAAAGCACTGTGTAAAAATGTGACCATTTATCAGATCAGAACGACAAACACGTAATTGTGGCATTTTAAATATTTTGGTTAACTTGTTATTGTTATCATTGAGGCTGAAAATGGCAGCATGGCACCTGACCCCGTGATATCTCAGGGGAAAATGCACTGCAGTGCATGTGTAGTTATACCACATATTCTGCAGATTGGACTTTTCAGAGCTTTTAACCATTAAAACATTTGAAGCTGTATTTGGAGTGCTTTGTGCATTTCCCTTGTGGATCAATAAAGTTTGTCTAAGTTTAAGTCTAGTCTATGTTTAAGCAGTCTTTATTGGCTTACTGTCAAGATGTCATTTTGCCAATCAACTCCCATTTTTCGCCCCCAACCAGTACACACCCACTGCTCCGTACTACTTCGTTCTCCACTTTCATTTGCTCAATTGCTGATGCACAAGTATTCAGCAGCGTTGTGTTGTCATTTTGTTAAAAATTAACAAAAAACATCCACTGCTATCTATCAAAGGTGCAGACTCGTTGTTTTGAGGGTGTTTTTTTTTTTTTTTTAATTAATGAAATACTGTATTTGTGTGTAATTTAGAACAGGTAGTAGTTGGTAGAGGTCTAAACTACGAGGGTTAGCAGCATTTACCCAGAATAAGACCCTGTGGACACACTGGGACATAAGCTCTTTGCAGAGGACATTATATTAAAGAACCTGTAGGTAGTTTTTAAAAATGGCACTGCAGAGCCTTAACCTGTCGCCAGAGCCAGAACCTGCAGATAGAGGACATGTCCAAGTTTTCCTCATTCTCAGTATATGAACAGGCCATGTCTCATATAAAAGCTCAGAACCTCCAGAATTCTCTCCCTGAGCTGCGGAGGCTACACTAGCACTGATTTATGACTGGTTGCAGGTGCTGGGGTTTAAAGCTCTTAGGTTTAAACCATACACTGTATATATAAATGGACATAGCTAATGCGCTAGCCACCACATCTCAAACAGGAAGTTTGTATGTGGGCTCTTCCGGCACCTACTGACCCTGACTCCCATTGACTTCCAATAAAATCTCTCTGTAACTGCTGCTGTGACCCTTGTCATTTTGGTCTTAAGATGTTCATATTAATCCGCTCTACGTGATACTGCTGTTTTTATTTTGCTATTTTGTCTAATTAAAAATGTATTCCTAATATTGAGCCTGGTTCCAATTTCGCCCCTGTAACCTCAATCATCGCAAGCTTCTTTTGAGTGGAGCCAAACACTATGAGTCACCTCACACTCATTTAGTCCTCTTCTTTATACAGTCTGTCGTTTAAAACCAACTGGATTTCAGAATTGAATAAATCAGTATTACGATTATCAGTAAAAGCTATATTTGATTTGAATATGTTCATCCAGGGTATTTAAGGACACAACTCAAGTTGAAATCTTAAATCAAAATCTTACATACAGTTTATTTCACAGCCAATTTAAAATATTTGAAATTTGTGGAAAATGGATGAATAATAATAATACCGTTTACACTAGTGTCCATTATCTCCTGGTCTTTAAACACTACAATCTGTCCATTGTCCACATGTTGCCGGGACACTTTATTGATGTGGACATAAGGGACACAGGAGCAGAGGCGGACAAGCAAGCCAAATCAAAACAGATAGGTTGGTTTCAAAATGGCTTCTTGGGTTATTATTATTACTGAGTCTGTACTAACAAGGTTAAGACTGAACTGCATTCAGACATCCTGCTGCAGAGCAAGAGACTGGAACACCCAAAGAGGAGAAGAGGAGAGGGTCAGAGGAGCAGAGAGAAGGTCAGATGGACTACAGTTTTTACCTGAGGACGAGGTCCGAGGCGGGAGCTGAGTCTCCAGGTGAACAGACCCACAAGCAGCACAGCCAGGTCTGGAGCAATGTGACGCACCGCTGAGCCTGCATCACTGCCTGCAAGACTGAAAACCACCAATTTATGTTCATTAAGGACATCACAGTTGCACAGGCTAGATGCATTGCTTTGAGTGTCTTAGCAAAAGTGCAAGTTTTCAACACTTGTCTGTAGAAAAAAATAGATACATGCATAAAAAACGACAAGACACTTTAGTTACAAACAGATAAGAAATATATAGCATTATTACATTTTCAGTGAGTGCATTTTAGGTTGGAAATAAACAATTATTTGAATTTACATTTAAATTTTATACTGTTGATTTCCAATTTTAAATCAGCTGGTAAGCAGTTCCACAGTCTGGCCCGTTTAGCAGAGAAAGAGACTAACCAAGAGTCCTGTCCCCAGGGACTGGTACATTTTATGGTACTGAATTCAGTGGTACATCAGAGTTAAGACACTTAAAAAATAATTTAAGATTATTCAAATTGGTAAAATGTTCAAAGTTAAATATATTAAGTTTATGTTGAGAGATGTTGATGTTCTGAGGAGGCCTGGGACCATGAGGTGATACAGTAATTATACAGCTCTGAAGAACTAACTAAATCTGCTGTTTCTTAAAGTTCACCAAGAAAGTAAAAACGCCTGGACGTACTGAGCTTTTTGCAGCTGATGTTCCACTACCAAGTAGCTTCTTCAAGGCTTTATTAGTCATATTTGTATGGGATATGTAGTCTACAACTCTGGTAATTTACCGCCCCACCTCAGTGTTACTTGCAGCACATTTGCATGGAATAAGCAAAGTCCAAAAATTACTCTATTTTACTGACATTGACTGAGATTGAAAGAGAAAAGAAAACAGAAAAAAAAAAACAGAAAAGAAAAGGCACAACAACAAACACTGAGATGAAGATTCACACGGGACTAGTATTATCACCGGATGTCTGTGTTTGGTGAAATATAGTAGGTCAATTGCAGTGGAATTTTTACTTTACAAAACAAATGGTGCAATCGCACGAAATTAAGATTTCAAGCATCCTCCACAATTATCTGTACAAGCCACTAACACAAAGCCTTGTTAGCGAATCGGTTGCAGAAGTTCAGTAAGTTCAGTTGTTTTCATTATCTTGGTGATGATATCTTATCTGCGGATGTCTCAAGAGTTGCTTCATTTAGTTTACACTTCACTGTAATTGGTTACATTCACCTGTCACTCACTTGGAGCCTGATAGAGGCTGTAGGAGGCAGTATGAGGAGTGGTTGGTGTAAAGTGTCATTAGAAATACTTTATGACAGGGCACTAAACTGTTTAATGTGCTTAAATCAGGAAAGTATTGGCAACGTGGTCTTACCCAATGAGCCCGAGCTGCGAGAGCGCCTTCTGCCATGACGTACCTGAACACAGCATACAGTTAGTGTCCTCATACGCTCCTATGTTCACATGTCAGCTTCGGTCATTACTTGATTTGACAATTGATTGTGTTTATTCTTAGAAATACAAACAAAAAAGATTATATTTGACCAGGATCAACATTAGTCATTAGGTCAGCTCTGGTCCACTAACATTTATGCAACTAAACACTGGTTTGCTACTAAACGGTGTATATGGTGTTTGCATTCATATTATGTCCATTTTAGCGCAATCTAGGTCCATTTGCAGCTTTTTGGGTAAAAAATGTCTACGTCTAAGTGGTTCACTCCTGTGGTTACTACAATTTCAAGTACTACATGACATCACACACAAATTCGCTCCTGTAACCACTGGCATTGCAAGCTTCATTTAAGTGGAGCTGAACGTGATGTCACATTTGCTTTGTCCATTTCTTCAGGTGAACATACATACAGGTAAACACACACACAGGTAAACACACATGCACACACACACATGCACACACACACTGGTAAACACGCACACAGGTAAACACACACGGGTAAATGCACACAGGTAAACACACAGGTAAACACACAGGCAAATGCACACAGGTAAACACACAGGTACACACACAGGCAAATGCACACAGGTAAACACACAGGTAAACACACACGGGTAAATGCACACAGGTAAACACACAGGTAAACATACACAGGTAAATCGACATATCCTTCAACACATGAAAGCTGGATCAATATATTTTGTGTGTACATTTTACTTGCATTAATGGGAAGATTTGGGGTGTTTTTGTTGTAACATGATAAGATCTGAGCTGTACACGGTTCTACTGTCTATTTAAATCCTGCGTCACTGTTGTTGTGTCAGAGGCATACGATTTTGAATATTGTATATTAGATATTATTATATTACTGTATATTATTATATTATTTGAATATTATAGTTTGAATATTATGGTTCATTGTTATAATTGTGTGGAGCATTCTGGGGATAGGTCTGGAGGTGATACGTACAGTTGTAGTCCGGCTGCAGGGTGATGGTGGTCACCTGGAAGAAGGCCTGAAGAAGGAGGAAGAGGAGGCTGGACACACACACAGCGGTCACACAGCGGGAGGGGCTACCTGCACAAACACACCACACAGAACAGGTTAAAGGAGCAAAGAAAGAAAAGGAAAAGAGGAAGAGCCAGAGAGGAGGAGAAGGAGAAAAAGGGAAATGGGAGAAAATGAAGGCTCCCTGCACAAATACACCAGACTCATCAGAACAGTAGAGGAAAAGAGGAGCAGAGCAGGAGAGGAAGAGAAGGAAAAGATTAAGGGAGCAGAGGAGCAGAAGAGGAGAAGCAGAGCAGAGGAGGAGAGGAATAGAGGGAGAAAGAGGGAGAGAAGGAGAGGAGCAGATGAAGAGAAGAGAAGCAAAGGAGGAAATGATTAAGGAAGCAGAGAAGTAGAAGACGAGAGAAATAGAGGAGGAGGAGAGGAAGAGAGGATTAAGGGAGCAGAGAAGGAGAGGAGCAGAGGAAGAGATGATCAGAGGAGGAGAGGATTAAGGGGGGGCAGGGGAAGCACCTGCCTGGGCATGCTCCCTGTTGCCTCTGGACACATTCTTAATCCCCTACACTTAGACCACTTCTAAATAACCTCAACTGAGTTTATATGGATACTACATGAAATACTGACTGTGAGGGGTTTCATGCCTTCCAGCAAGTCGGCTGCTGGTTCAGTTTCCTCTGTGTGGGTGAATGATGTTTTGGAAGCAGTGTTGCATGAAATGGCTCTTTTGAAATAGTTGCCTGCTGTGACTGAGTGAAAGCTGATTTAAAGACCCCTCTGTTACACAAAATAGAGCATCTCAGCAGCTTCACTTTTGTGTCCTATGTGGAATGAGCCTAGGGATGGACAGATTCATTTTTTTTCCAATAGTGATCTCAGTACCTGCCGATATTCAATACGAACAGATCCTTTAACCAACTGACTTCTTGCATGAAATATTGCATTCTGTAACTGGTATTACTCTTTCAAAACACAAGTGACCAGCTTCAAATTAAATAAAGTTCAAATCTTTGAGATGTTCTTGGTCTTAATCAGAGTGTAGGTTTTGTTACATCTGTTCATTGTTCATTATCAATATCTGTACTTGCCAAGGTGACTGTGTATGAGTATGTGAGTGATGTCACAGGTAAACCAGGTGTGAGCTCAGCCCAGAGGAATGCACGTGTACTCTGTGTCTCACTAAACTGTCTGAACTATTATAATAATACTGCTCACCGAGGAGCACAGCTATACTGACCCTGCTCTGCTGCCATGACCAGCTCTACACATGCGATCCAGCAGGACTAACGTGAGGTCATGAGCAACAGGATCCTTAGATACAGCAGAGGAGAGGGAAACAAGAACTGCTACATTCTAATCTTTCAGACTATGATGTGTGATACTCTCAAATGGAAAAAGAGACAGATTTCCGTATTGATTACACTGGACTAAATGATGAAATATCCAAAAGGTAAATCCACAAATGTTGAATCTGGTGTTTTCAATTGTCTAAACCCAAGAACTCACTGTATTACAATATTTTTTTGCATTTTAACAATATTTATCATATATAGCTCTCCACTCCCTTTCAAGTATCTCACCAAAGGATTTTGGACTTATAGTGTGCTAAATAACAAAAATTTGGTTAATTACATGCCTATTACTATTTACATGTACAATTTTGAAGCCCAACTTTGTGCACTAATAAATGGACAATGGTTTATGTTTTATAGCCATTTAACTGTACCACAAGACTTGCCGTCTTTCTCATCTGAATTTCTTGAGGTTGCCAAAATTCATAGATCTCTGGCTTGTTGGTTTTGTAAAAGTAGCTCTCCAGAAGTAAAAAAGTTGGAGACCCCTGGGCTGCAGAATGCTGTTATGTCATCTGAAACACCACAAATGATTACATTGTACTTTACAATGAAATCCCCAAATGTTGAACCTGGTCATTTCTACAAGTAACTAGGTAGCTTAGGTTACATTTGTGTTGGAGGGCACTAGAGTCTGACACTCAGCAGTATGTTCATGTGTGGACTCAACTGTGTGACAAGATCATTGTGTGAATCACTGCTTCACCTATTCAGTGTAAGGAACTAAACAAGAGGCCTCAACTCACTCTTATCTGTGTTGGAGGCAGTTGGCTGGGGTATTACCCGTGTTGGGGGCGGTTGGCTGGGGTATTACCTGTGTTGGGGGCAGTTGGCTGGGGTAGCAGTGGCAGCAGAAGCAGTAGCAGGACGTAGACCAGAGAGAAGGCACTGAACCTCACACTGGAGGCTGGAACAGACAGTGAAAACCACCTAAGGGACATGCAGCTCAAAATGAAACTAGTATCGAAACTCGATACTCATTTGAGCAGGTATCAACACTAAACAAGTCCAACTGACAGAACGGACAGAAATGAACTTTTAGAATGATCTTGAGCTGTTTCAGAACAAGTAAAAGAGCACATAGACTAGTACACACCCATGGACACTATGGAACCTACCTGGACCACTGGGATTACATAAAGACATACATTAAAGATTACAAAATGTCAAAATGTGTTTTTTTTTATTATCATCCTGGTATCAGCACCAGTATTGAGTATTGAGTATTGAGTCTTGAGTATTGAGTGTGTTCCTTTCAATTTCAGTTGAGTTACACACCAACTAGTCAACTAAAGACATTCTTGATAGAATAAAGACATATCCTGCAGGGCAAAAGTTATATTATTATATATAGTTTATATTATTATTATCATTATTATTA
>KN490576.1:69405-83194 GCA_000787155.1 Scartelaos histophorus | reverse complement strand
CAGCAGGAAAAGAAAAAAAATCACTATCAAAAAAGGAAAAGTCAGATAGTGTAACTCCCCTAGCCATTTATATTAAGAGTAGACTGGCTATATTATAAAATATAAAATAACCTGAGAAAACATCTGTTTTCTTTTGCACTGAATAAAAATTCTGAGCTGTGGATCACTGAACCAAATGTGAATATGAAAACGAAACAAAGGACGGGGGGTTGCACTCTGTAGCCAAGGCAGCCCTAGACCTATAAAGTGCTTCACATTTCACATTAATATCATATCATTATATTATGTTCATTAGCAGAAAAAAAATGACATGAGATATTTTCTTTTTTACATCTTAAAATGTATCAAAATTTAATTGATATTGCAACCTTTGTATTGAGATATAAACTGCATTTGAGGTATTATTATTTGTTTAGATAATTCATTCAGGTCACACGGGCAGGAGCTCTCCACTTTAAGGGCTGTCTGTGCTTAGTAAATGACCTTTTTATTTATCTAAAAGATGAGCTTATAAATATGCATGATCACGTGTGACGTAGGCGCGTTCTCATTGGTTCACACAGGAGGTTTGAATGGATCCCGCTCCCACCTGTGACTTGTGTGATTGTAATTAGTGTGTGTAGAAAGTCAATGGGATCATGGGCTCTGGAGACATAATCATATGTTTTCCTGAGGAGCAATTACAGATACAAAAAATACTGCCCTGTTACCATGACGCTTATTTAGTGACAGCCTCGACATTATCTCAATCTTTTTACTTGCTCTTATTAGGCACCTTCAGTCATTTGTGTTTCCATGCAAGCTTTTCTGATGTGAAATATTTTTAAGCTAATTTCTTTGGACTAAATGTCTCAGTTCTGTTTGAAACATTTATTTTTGTCCACTGTGGACTAAGACCACAGCAACACCTCGGGTAAATGAGGTGAATATGTTTTGGGAGCAGTCTGTTGCAATAGATTGCAAATGTTCTCAAGGGCCGGGTGCCTTTCAAGGTTTCTGTACCACTTGGTATAAGTCTTTCAGCAATTCCTACAGTACTAATTATTACTGTACTGAGCAGTATCTGGAAAGAAAAAATTAAATTAAATATTTTTTTTCTAAGCACCCAATCACCATTATAACTTAATTATTACTCAATTACGCTATTTTCTGATCCATGTTATAATTGAGTTTTCTCCTCAAAAACATTTCTGGAGTTGTGTTTTGTTTCATTCACACAAACCTTGCATATTAAAGATGTTTTTTTCTCAAACATAAAACACACTGTTTCACCATGTGGTGTCATGTGGCAATGCAGGAAGTGCTCCACTATGTTTTTAAACTCCTCATTTTGATTCATAAATTTTCATTTTTTTCATTTTGATAAATCATTTTGATTTCGGCCCTGGCCAATCTTTACAGAACTAAAAGTAAAGGATTGCTGTTACCTCGAAAATTACCACTACATGACATCACAAAGTGCAACGGAGCATTTTGGACGGACTAATAATGCAGGATTACTCAAATATGTGAATGAAACAAACCACACCTCTGGGTAAGTGTTTGCAGAGGTAGCAACATTATAACATGGCCAAAAGCTCACAAGAGTCAGTTTAGTGTAAATAGGACCTTTAATATCAACTTTGTATTCTCAGTTTTTGGTATCAGTAATACCTTAAACTATCATTTGATGTTTACGACCCCCTTGAAAATACTTCCAAAAATATATTAATTCCTATGACGTGTGCTTCTTTCAGGTGATTTTAACCATATACTGTGAACGTGCAGCATTGTAAAGAGAGTAATGGCTAGACATTGTGAGGCTTACTTTACAAATGACTCATGATATCCTAATACCCAACAATTACTGAGCTGTTGTTGAGCTGTAAAAGAGAAATGCTAGTTAAAAGTCAATAGGCCGAATTAAGGTAATCACTGAATGGGGCACATGAGACAGAGGAAGACACGAGGAACTAAAAGCAACGTGTCTGTATTTGAAAGCTTCCTTGTTGCATTTCTTCTTAAAAAGCATGTTTACAAAGTATCCATGGCAATGATGCAACAACAAACAAGACAACATTTAATATACCACAGCATTCAAAAGAATAGCAATCTGCAGATGCTCTTAGAAATACAATGGAATAGCGCTTCATTCACAGCTGTTTAAAGCCTTGCTTGCCGCTAAAGGCCCCAATTTTATGCTTTGTTGTCCCCTGTTTTTTTCTCCCGTCTTCCTTAAAGCTTCATTTGAATCCCATTTAAAAATATGTGTTTTGCCTGAATACTTGTTTTCTTTAGAGATTGCTGCCCATTTTACAGATGCTGTGAGCAAATGTAAACTTCCTACGCTCATGGCACTGGCACTTTGAATTTCTGGCTTCAGTTGTTGCATGTTACAGATGCCATGCTTCATTACACCATCTACCTCTGTGATCATTCCAGCCCCCACAATTCCCAACAAAGTCTCTGATGTTTACAAATATCATTTTTTTTAATTAAATGAGACTCTTTGAAAGCCCAAACTCAGCACAATTGTTCCTTCGAGAACAAAAATAATTTACATTTCATTTAATGGTTGTGAGGCAGATGTTTTATTAGATTTGGGCTGTTGTAGAGACAGCTGGTTAAAATGTGTGTCCTTGCACCACAGTGGTGAATGTGCTCTTCACATTTCTTTGAAAATCTGCTGCAGGAAGCCTGTTTCGACATCTGCTATTTAAAAATCAACCTAAATATTAATTTGCAAAAGCCCAGAACCCACTGAAGAACATTTTCCATTATAATGAATACAAAATTACAATTTGAAATTGATGGATGATGTTAATGACACAAAAGAGGCTCATTTTGATTGTGAGGTAATTCCTTACTCTCTGTCAATGATTTCTTGCCTTAATTGAGGATGAGGTCATTAATAACACATTACCTGTGCATTTGGTCAGTGCATCTTCCACTACTTACATAAATGGGGCTCTTAGAGGAGCCTGGATCTGTCTTTATGCTGGAGGCAGGAGACTGCTGCTGGTGATGAAACATAAAACCCAGCACTTCACCACAAGAGACCCACGTGAGCAGCCCAACACCAGGGCTCCATTCATTAGGCTTTAACTGGCTGTAATTTACGAGTGTGGACCGACAGGGCAGTAAACTGCTGCTGCTGCTGTGCTGGCACAAGTACAGCTGCTGCCTGCTCTGTCTGATCATCACAATGATGCACTTTATGCTGGACTATAAACATTTGAATACAGAGGAGCTTTAACATAAATAGTGAGAATCAGGCCTGGTTTATCACCTATTTATTGTGTTTCCGCAGTGTTAGACTAGGCAAAGGTGTGCGTCTGTTCTATAAATACAGTGGCTGCACGCTGCGTGTTTTATTGTGTCTCTTATAGCAGAGTCTGTGCTGTTCCACACTGTGCTGAATATTCACTGTCTAGAGCCCTGATTCTGACTTGACAAATTGCAACTCATCCAGTGTCAGTGGGTTTGACCTTCCAGGGTACAGCTATTCCCATGACAAACTTTTCCATCAGGCGCTTTCCCCGAGCTGGCAGCTCTTGCTTACTTTGAGCACAAACTTTGATTTATCTGCTGTGATGTACTCTTCTGGTGACATCAGACTTTGGCGAATATAACTTCAACTAAGGCAACCCCTCATCAGCAGGGAGCCCAGAGGAGTGTATTCCCTTTAGATCTAAACACATATTATACTTCTAAGTGTGGCACACTTAGAAGTAACTGGGCCAGACATGCATGTAATGTATGAGGTCTGTGAACACCACAGCACAATTTAGTTTGCTACTGAAACTGAAAGTTTGACTGGGCTAACTACATTGTGCTTCATGGAGCTTTGAGAGTGAAAATTATTCTCACTATTTTGCATTCTCTGTGGAGGCTTTTAGACTTTGGAGCACTTTAGGGACTAAAGGAGAAACATTTTTCAGTTATGTAGCTTTCAAACCCAGATTGATGATTGAGTCATGGCAATACCCTTTTCATTTTTAGCACTTAAGCTTCAAACCCATTGTAATATTTGCTAATGTTTTGGTCACCCGCCTGCTCGACTCTTTTGTGTTTTTATAGATTCTGGACAACACCAGTGTTATCAGGCACTGACGCATTAACTGTATGTGATTTTGGAAATACAATAGAGGTTGTTATTTTAATAGATCAATGGCTGGATGTTTTCTTTTCTGCTTCGCGCTGCATCAGTTATTGAAAAGTGTCCATTAGTATGTAGCCTGCTTAAAGCTTTTGACAGCCACAACGACATTATAAGTCTAAATATATAATATTACTTTATATTATAAGTTAAAGCTACGTGTACCTGAAATGCGGGGTTTTGATTAATATACAGTCTGTGATCACCAATCAGACAGCACAGACCCGATTCATTAATTGTTTGTGTATAATTTAATGCAGGGCTATATTTGATCATTACCAGTGTAAAACTCTGTAGTGCCGATCTGCGAGGCACTCCCTTTTGTTCTCCCATCTCCCTTTCCTCGTTGTTTCCTTTTCTCCGATACAATCCTTTTTCCTTTCATCGCTGGTCGCCTCTGGCCTGCTGCATGTGTTGTTGTGCTGGAGCCTCTCAGTGCTCGCCCAGGGGAGAGCGGGGGGCTTAGGGGGCTCAACATCAGCCTGGCCAGGATTGCACCTCTCTCCTATAGCGGCGCCAAGATGGAGATCCGCTTTGGTTTGAGCAGGATCTTATAGGATTCACACCACAAAGAAAGCACAAACCTTGCGGATGCTATTTGCTCTAATTTCAAAAGGGGAATTACTGTCATTTTCACTTCTATATGATCTCTATGTTATCTTTCTTTTAATTATTCACACTGTTTTGTAATCCATTTGACATGCCTCTCACTCCTCATTTTTTATCTTTTGTTCAATAGATTGTTGCTAGTTCTTTCCAGCTATTCATTACGCCCTGTTCTTTTATGTCTCAGGATGTTGGGAGGCTGAGGAGAAGAATGCAGGCCGTGCCGAGGCTGTGTGCCTAGATAACCCATGGAGAACTGACGAGAGCTGCGCTGGATGGAGGCCAAGACTTTGGACAGCGAAGGCGAGGAAGCACATTGTATCGCCGATCACTTGTGCGGTTTGTTCCCTCACATAGAAAAGTAACATTTCTGCAATGTGCCTGCCCTGCTCTAACTCAAATCCTAATCAACAATGGCAAAGAGGCCCCAGATAGTGGTTCAAAGCTGAACATTTGTGGACTTACTTACAAAATATTGTGAGGTGATTTGATTGTAGACTATATATAAAACTGTTTGAACTGAAGCAAGAACAATGGCTTTCCAGTTAGTGTTGCTTGCGGGTTTGGTGCTAACAGGATTAGCGCTGAAGTACGAAGGTGGTCCTGGACAGTGGACACGCTATGCCCAGTGGGATGCTAAAACAACAGGAGAATTGAGCTTCATCCTCAAAACTAATATTAGCAAAGCACTGGTCTTGTATCTGGATGACGGTGGTAACTGCGACTTCCTGGAGCTCCTTATTGCAGATGGGAGGCTTCAGTTGCGCTTCACCATTCACTGTGCCGAACCCGCCTCCATCCACACAGAAACACATGTCAGTGACCAGCGCTGGCACCGCGTCCTGCTCACCCGGGAACACCGGGAGACTAGGCTACAGGTGGACAACGAGCTGAAGACTGCAGAGGTCAAGTCCAAGAGGAAAGAGATGGTGGTGGAAAGTGACCTGTACGTGGGCGGCATCTCTCCGGATGTTCGCCTCTCTGCGCTCACATCCAGCACAGTTAAATACGAGCCCAGTTTCCAAGGATTCATCGCCAACCTGAAGCTTGGGGAAGCACTGCCGGTGCTGCTGGATGGCCAAGGAGTGCACAGTGACCTGGAGTACATCTGTGAAGAAGACTCACCCTGCTTTAACATGGGACAGTGCTCTGTGAGCCAGGGAGAGGTGCTGTGTGACTGCATCAACACCAGCTACAGGGGGAGGTACTGCCAAGAAGGTAAGAGCACATGGCCCAGAGCTGCATGTTTGTGCATCCGTTATTTGTCTTAAACAATGACTTTGTCAATGTCAGTCAGACTTACACAACAAATATCAATCTAGGGTATCATCTATACAGGCGTCTGCCAAGTGGTGTTAATAAAGCTGTTTGTTTTAAAGAATGTTTTAGTTACAGATGACATAAATACTGCGTAGGGAGCGTATGGTGCACTCAAATGTTTTAGCAGTACACTAGTACCTATATGAAATCTATAAAAGGATTTTATGGAAATTGCATCTTAACAGTAGATAAAGGCCTTTTGATTGTCAATGATGCTGTCTTTAATATCAGTAATATGTCTTCATCCAAACCTGTACTAGATATAAAAAGAAAATAATTCAAATAAGCCCAAATCTGTAATAGTTCTTATAGAGTCCTTTGTTATTCATGTCTTGTTTTGGTATATGCACCATTTCCCACAGTTTAATGTTCAAGTAACACATAACTGTAAATATGTGTTTCTTCGTATATTAGCTGCCACTGCACTGCGCTTCAGTGAAAAATCAATAAAACCCATTTAAAGTGATCCAGGTCAGAGCTGGATGTGGCAGTACTTACAGCAGAGCTATGAGTGACAGGAGACATCTCCTTCACAGCCTTTTACATTCAGGATTACCTCAGTGTGGTTTTTCCAGGAAATGTATACAACCAAACTTGCCCCAAACTATATCAAAGAAATGCACTTTCATTTTTATTCTATTGTGTCACATATTGTAGAGCTTACTGTAGTAATTTAGCCATGGACTAACAATGTATGTTTTTGTTGCTCCCGTTTTAATTAGCTGCAAAAGCCAACAAATATGTGGCCATACCATAGACCTTATATATAAATGGACATAGCTAACGCGCTAGCAGTCACGTTCCAAATAGGAAGTGCTCCAGGAGGCTCTTCCGGCTCCTTCTGACCCTGACTCCCATTGTCTTACATTGGGGTCCTGTCGCTTCTCTCTATGCAACTGCTGCAGTGAACCTCATCATTTTGGTCTTAAAATGTTCTTATTAACCCGCTCTACATGATCCTGGGTTTTTCCCATTATTTTGTCTGTCAAAAAATGTATAACAAAAATCTTGGTTCCAAATTCGCTCTTGTAACCACTAGCATTGCGAGCTTCTTTTGAGTTATGCCTAATGCTGTGGGTGACGTCACCTTTACGTCCACATTTTTATAGGCCATACCAGCTTGTATGGCATGGCCTATATCTTGTTAGATCTCAGAAGCTAAGCAAGGCTGGGCCTGGTTAATACTTGGATGAGAGACCGCTGGGAACACCAGGTGCCACAGTGGGGCTCCAGTGGCAAAAAATGTCACTGTGTCCACTTCACCTACATTGTCCAGTAAGAAAGTGTTGAGTGAAGAGTGTTGGTGTTGGTCTGCCGCAGACTGATGGAAGCTACAATAGCAGCTTACCACAAGTGACTGTGGAGTGAATGTTCAACACTTTGAGTGTCTTGAAAGGTGCTATGTAAATGCAATGATTAATTAATTTTATTAAATATATTATTGTCATTATTTATTAAACTGAAACAACTTTGGAACATTGCAACATAATACAATTCATAAATAATTATCGGTCAAGATTAAAAGGTCAATTTGTTAGTAAAATCATTTGTTTGCCTATAAATACTGTTAATATGCATCTCAAAGAAGAGTGTTATGCATAGTGCATTAGATGTTGTCTCTACCATATTGCATCTTTAATGTCAGCAGTGCAATTTCATCGGCTCCAGAGTTTCACATCCACCGTGTGAAGCAATCCTCCAATGCCAGACCACACTACCTGCAACATATAAAAGATAACACTGGATTGCATTCCGTGTATTTCTTATTTCCCACCAGTGCAGTCACTGGAGACGCTTGTGCTATAAATACCTCATACATATGAAGATGGATGCCTTTTTACTGCCATCCAAAATGAACATATCCATAGGACAATGGAGTGAAACATGTGTGTAGCAAACAGTATAGATACGGTAATATTAATGTACTAAATAAAGCCCACCCCACTGTTACCACTGCCAAACTGTGATTGTGTATAAATATGTTTCAGACACTAGTTCTTATCTTCTCTCACCATTCATTCATATTTTACCTACCCCCCTGCCACAGTATATGGTGCATATATGGTGAAGCACACAGATATGGGAATTATATGGCAAACATGTGATGAATATGTATTAAGCCTTACTTAATGTCTCTCTGTTTCTCTATGCCCTTCCCCCACAGGTATCCAGAAGGAAGTGGAAGGTAAGACAGTGCATCATAATGAGTACTATAACATAATATGTATTTCTTTTTTTGACATAAAGGCTAACACCACAGCATCCAAAGTGTGATGCTTTGTGTGTGTTGAGGATCTTAGGGTTTTTTGATTGTCGGTTTGGACTGCAGTTCTGACATCCAATAAATTAAAAGCTGAAAAAGAAAAAAAATATCTATCACTGGTCAAGGGGGTCAACGAAAAGCGCTTAATGTGCTGGATTCTCTCTTTGTGTGGCTAATCAGAGAGCTCAAGGTGACTGGAGAGGTCTGCAGAGTGAGTGGGTGGTGCGCATTATAGAGAACATTCATACTGCGCATCACGAAGACAATAACACTAATCGAGTTTTTTATAGTTTTTTGCGTATTACAGTTATTTGGGGTGTCATGACCTCCACTGTCTTCGTGATTGATCTAAAGGCAAAAATCACTGAATATAAAGGGGACATTGCAATGGCCTGACTGGTCATTTTATTAAGTATATCATCTATTCAACAAAGTAGCCCTAGATTTGTCTTCAATGTGGCTGCATGTTCAGAAAAATCTGTAATTGTTATTGCACCACTAAACTGCCAAACAATGGATATTTTGTCTTTATGGACAATTCTTTAATAGCGATGGCCAGGAAATGTAATTTTATTCAGACCAGTCACAAGCCTTTTAAGTATAGTCTGCACTATGTTATCACTATGTTGCAGATCTCCATGGAAATGTTACTGTATTGGAATGTTCCTCAGTATGGCGTTAAACCAATATAGCATTTATTCAATTCAGTTGTGTTTGTATTGCTCAAAAAGTACCTTGAAAAAATTCAAGGTGCTGAGGGGGATGGGGAGAGTCTCGATCTGTAACTAGGCTTAGTAGCATGACTTGCTTGTCTCCATGGCAATAGATAAGTCTAATCCCATACTGTGAAACATTCTGGGCAAAGCAACAGCATCTCCATAGAGACAAGCATACAAGTTAACATAGCACCAAATCTTGCTTCCTCTAGGACGGATGAACTTCAGTGGGTTGTGGAATGAATGCCCCTAGGGAGATTAAATCTGGTGTACCTAATAAAGTGGCCAGTGATTGTGCTCCCGTCAGTGTGCAGTAATGGTGCAGTACTGAGGCTTTCTGTGCAAAAATAACTGCCGTGTACTGTTTATATGGAGTAACCCAAAAGGGGCAAACCATTAGCTTTTTGACAGAATCAGGTGAACAAACACTGACACAGGCTCTTTGCGTTATCCTCAGAGACTCAGCTCTACAGAAGAAAATCTTTGTTTTGCAGCATACCTGTGGCCTTATTATTGATGGAGAAAGCAAGGTTTAACATAAGGGAAGTAACATTTTGAAACTAGGGCTGCATGATATTACAACTTAGATTATATGCAATAATAATGTTAAATGTCAGCATCATAGCAAAAAAACTCCAAATGTCCAAATGATGTAACTGTCTTGGTTATTATTTACAATTAGGAAAAAAAATGCATAGTCAACAACTTATACAATACTTAATACCTTTGAGTGATGCAAACTCCCCAGCTAAACTTAAGACAGTGTTAAATGATCTGGATTTGGGATTTGGGTTTATTTCACATGCATTTGTTAAGACAGTATACTGTGCAGCTGATTTGTAACAAAACAACACTGCTTTATACATTGATTTAAAAAGCATTAATATAATAGACTACAAGACCTTTTTTTGAAGTTACATTTGGAGGATCATGACACCCCTAACCAACACCCTCGGGCTCTTCTAAACCTTTAATACAACATTTACCCTAAGTTTAATGAGAGAAAAGACATACATCTGATTATGCGCAACCTTTAACCAACTGTAATTGAAATAGACTGGTTTGTAACGAGTTCAGAGAGTGGAAACAAAGATTGACGAGGGACATTTGTTTAGCCCTGTCAGAGGAAGACATCCATCTCTGTGTGAAGGGCTGCATTGTGTTGTGAGAGGGCAATAGCAGCACACATGATAAATCACAATGGCCCAACGCACACCTGCTTTTTCAAATTGGGCTGTGACACCTCGGGCCAAAATAGATCCATGTGCAGTGTCTTTAGTGTACGGCTATATTATTAAATATAAATGCTGGAGGAGAATAAGGGATGCAAACATAGACGGTATATAAAAATGGACATAGCTAACCCACTAGCCGTCGCTTTCCAGATAGAAAGTGGTAATGGGGGCGCTTCCTGCTCTATCGACTGGCTTCAGTTGACTGTACATTGAAAAATAGTCGCCCCTCTCTCTGTAACTATTGCAGTAACCCTTGATATTTTTGTCTTAAAATCATATTAACCCACTCTACATGATCCTGCTGGTTTTATTCCTCTATTTTGCCTGTTAATCAGTACCTAATTCCTAATATAGAACTCGGCTCCAAATTTGCTCCTATAACTGCTAAGCCGTGTGAACTTCATTTGTCTGGAGCCATACGCTGTGGGTCACACTCCCTTAGTCGACTATATAAATTGGATTTAAATACAAATGTTAGAGTCAGTTGGTTCATTGTTTTATAATGATGGAAATGTTGGCATTTTGGGAAATTATAATTCAATAATAATAGTTTATTTGGCTCCAGTGTGCTTTGTAAATTGAGATTGGATTCTTGAATTGCTATATATTATGAAGGAGAATGGTGTTTTTGGAAATGTTACATTTGTCCTGTGTGGCTGCTCTGCTGGTTTTATAATTGTATTTGATTTGAACATACTTTGCTTCTTTTCCTAAAAGAAATCCTGATTGTGTCTTGGTTGTGTAACAAAATATCGAAACTAGGATTGTCAAAAAATTTCTGTGGGTGGTTTTTTGACAAATGGTTGTTTTTCATTTTTTTCAGATTTCAGAATAGAAATTGCAGAAAAAAATATTTATGAGCGTTTTAATACATTTTGTCCAAAGTGCATTGTTGAAGATATAATTTATTAATTAAATATTTATTTCAGCAACAGAAGCTCAGTTGATGAGTTGAGGCTGAAGGACGGCAGTTCGAATCCCACTTTTGGCATAAACATCATTGGTTGAGCGATCAGATCCACTGACCCACAGGCTGGTAGTGCAATTCCAGCTCACACAGATGAATCCTGTTGTTGTGTACTTGGGCAAGACACTTAACCCCCCTCGGCCCCAGTGTCTGCATGCACTGGTATGTGTGTGTTTGTGTGAATGGGTGGGTAATTATTTGATGTAAAGCGCTTTAAGTGCCTTGTAGGTGGAAAACAGGTAAACTTGTGACCATTTACCATTCAGATCTATATAGTTAGTGGGGTGATGTACTTTTACTTGAGTTAACAGAGTTCATTTGAGTACCCCTGGTGCAAATCCGTGACGTAATCAGCCTATAGTTTAGCCGTCTGTGGGCCTCAGTGTCAAGATTGGCGCTCCGCTGTGAGAGCTGAACTATGTTTATTGGATTACAGCTTGACACGGGGACAATCCTCAGCGCAGGATTCTCCACAACAACAATGACAAGAGCACAATCTCACTCCCCACAGCAGCCCCACTCCATGCCCTTCATACAACTTTATGCGCTGTTTGGTGGCAGCTCTGCAACGTCCTTGGCTTGATGGAAGTTGTCATTTCTATGCTTTAGTGGCCCCCAGAGATGCAATATCGTCACTTTCTCTATCAGAGCCTGGGTTTGTGTTTTGAGCTCAGTAGGCGTTATGCTGTTTGGCTGAAAGATGTGTGAAATTTAGGTTAGTTAAACTGAGACTAAGTCATGATCACTTAAGATTAAAGATATATTTGGTTAGAAAATAATTTGAATGAAGTGTTCACACAGATAATGATTGACGCATGTGAGCTCCTGGATAAATAGCTATTTGCATCATGCTAAGGCGGCTTGTGTGCAAACTGATAAACAACTACATTTACATAGTGACACAAAATTAAAACTACTGACAATGACATTTTAAAAATACATTGCTTTTTTGATATGCCTCTATTGGCTCTATTGTGTTTGATTATATTTAGATGAAAAAGTCCAATATTGTGCAGGCCTATTTTGAATCAGGACCCGATGTGTTTGTGTTAGTCAGTGAGAGGTGTGCGCTCCACGGGTGAGACCTTGCAGTTGTTCATATATTTATTGAGCTCCAGCTGATGTGTGCGGACAAGGGCCACGCTCTAGTGCTGGAGGAGCACTGCGTCCTCTGATGTTTTGTAAAAAGCAAAAGCAGGTCTGTGGAGGAGAGATAAGAACGGCCAGAGCACATGAGGCAGATACTGAGAGCGGGAAGCACTCGGACGTACACAAAAACTCCACACTTTGTTTTCCACTTCTTCTTCTTCGTCGTCGTCTTCAGGTTTAGAGTCATGACCAAAACCAGTGACCCACATCAGAAATACTGAGAACTTTGCTAATCAAATCACCAGAGTGGATCTTTCAGCACTACAGCTAAACTTTGGACAAATTCAAATATTGAAATGAATTTTAATAACTTTAGTGCATCATTATGTTACTAGGAATTCAATTACTAGAAATTCAAAGAGGCACTATGTAACTTTTTTGATGGAAAGTCTGACCTCAACTTATCTCCATTTATGTTATTGCTTTATCTGGTAGAGGCTTGGTGGCGTCACTGATTTGTCTCCATGAAGATAGATTAAGTTTAATGCAAAACTCTGAGACATTCCAGGCAAATTAATAATATTTCTATGGAGACAAAAGATCTAAATTTACTTAGTGCACCTGTAATGATTAATACAGATCTGAATTTATTAACTAATGTCAAAGCATGATGTCATTTGTTCTACCTTAAACAACTTTTATTTTACATTTGTATTATGTGAACATCAATTGTGAGTCATTTGTTCTTTTATTTATCAAGTGCGTAAAGAAAAAGCACAAATTGTCACTAGTCCTTCCACCCCCCGCCGTCCTTGGCCTTATCCCTCATTACAACATTAACAAAACTACACTTGACACCAAATTTGGCAGTGCCCTAATCCTGAATTTTCGCTAATTAATGTCACCATAATGACAGCGAGTGGTCCTTGAACATCTGCATTCATTTTTCTTCTCCCCTCGATTTGTTTAATGAAATAGTTATAGAACATTAGGAAATCAATCAAGATCGCTTCTACCAGTTTTAGCAGCAGTGTAGGCAATATTTTATTTATCAGGAAAGCTCAGCAAATATTTCTTCACACTCCATCTATAATTAACAGCTATGTTTATGATTTAAATAGTACACAGCTTGAATGTTAACATACAAGAAAGCCCGTCTGATACCGTAAGATCAATATGTGTTCTATAAAGGCGGATAGAGCGGCTTCTAATAGCGTGTGCGCCCAAGGTAACTGTTTAAAGTCACGCACGCTGCAAATAAAACTGTCACTTTTTTGTTTACCGTTATATACAAAGATATAAGCATTTCTGACATCAGAGCACAAGCTGAAAGACTGTTTTTTATTTAAATGTTTTGAAATTGGAAACAGCATCAAAAGTATTCAGAAAGCCACTGTTTATTTCACATAAAAATAGAACAATAGGGAAATATAGGATTGGGATGTTTAGGCTTTC
>KN490576.1:0-57194 GCA_000787155.1 Scartelaos histophorus | reverse complement strand
TCTTATTTATTTTTAGTCTAAAATCAATGTTTGAACACCTTTTCTGTGAAATGGCTCTTGCCACATCTCCTGCATTTACATGTAACATTCATTTATCATCAGCTTTAGATTCAAACGCTGTCACATTCACCTGCACTCACACGTATTCCTCCTCCTCATCTATTTCCTCTGGCAGCCTGCAGGAGAGTGGCAATCCAATGCTCACAGCGTCACTTATGCTTTCAACCATGCATTTGATCCCTGTGTAAATTGCTTTCCCCCACAGATAAGTTACCTCGCTGACATGTAGATATGGGGAACCGGAACTCCCAAGAGACTGGTGCTGGAAACGTTTTATTAGATCCAGTGGTGCTTTTGCAGAGTCCAATTTCCCACAGCGCTACCCCCCCCATAGCATCTGTGTTTTCTTTGACTGTCCATGGCGCGCTGATTGGGTCTCGTCAGACTGTTTCCTTCCTTGACCCCTATCAATGATGCATACTCTTACTTATGGGACTGAGCAGTGGTGAGGTTAGCGCACACACTCACGTTACTTACTGTTGCCCCATGTTTGCTCCTTCTTAGTATCCACTACCATCAATATAGCGGCGGTTCAAAAGGGGTGAAAGCCAGATCAGGAAGAAGACCTAATTATAGTTCATGTTAAGCATTCTGGTTAGTCAGGGGTCATAAAGTGCACAATGTCCTGAGATATAACAGTGAGGTTTAGAAATGGAGTTTGAACAAAGAGCGGATAAAGGTCGCTTGCCCCCTAGTGCCAGTGTGCTGTATAGGTAATCAATACCTTTAGACTTCTTGGTATTTAGGGTTGTTTGGGGTTGAGCAATTATCTAAATGTTACTGACGATGTAGATATGTTCACAGTTCTTATATATAAATAGATTTTTAGAGTAAACAAGTAAGATAACTGATTTTTAAAGTTGTTAGCATGGTTGGCTTGTAACAGTAGTAGTAGTAGTAGTAGTAGTAGTAGTAGTAGTAGTAGTAGTAGTGGTAGTGGTAGTGGTAGTGGTAGTAGTAGTAGTAGTAGTAGTAGTAGTAGTAGTAGTAGTAGTAGTAGTAGTAGTAGTAGTAGTAGTAGTAGTAGTAGTAGTAGTAGTGGCCGTAGTAGTAGTAATAGTAATAGTTGTGGCCGTAGTAGTAGTGGCCGTAGTAGTAGTGGCCGTAGTAGTAGTAGTAGTGGCCATAGTAGTAGTAATAGTTGTGGCAGTAGTAGTAGTAGTAGTTGTGGCCGTAGTAGTAGTAGTAGTAGTAGTAGTAGTAGTAGTAGTACTTCAGTATGTTCATTTAATTATCTTGGCCTAAATATCTTTTATGTCTAACTTTGGCAAACGAGACCTATGACACTTCTTACAAGACAAAAACACATTGGCTGCTACAGTATCATAAAAAGTAAAGTATAATCATACTGGGGTGCAGCGCTAAAAGAATAATTTGTTTACCTATTTAGGTGGGCATGTGTTGCATAGCTTTTATTTCATTACTAGGAGGACACATTATTTGCCGAAGAGACAGAAGGTAGCGCTACTGTGAGGAGATAATATTTGACCAAACATGCATTGCATTACAATTACCTCCTCAAGCTTTAACTAAGCTAAATAGAAAATTGTCCATAGAAATCCCATCCAAAATGTGATAAAAGCTAAAGTCTAAATCAAAACCATTACCTTAGGACCAAGTCAGAGACGCTGCTGCTGCTGTGCGGGGCGAGAAAGACAACCCACCAGAGACCAGAGCTTCGCAAGTCTCACAAAGACCAGCGGCGTCAATCAATGCCCTGATATAAAGGCTATTTGTTTGTTGGAGTTTGTTGGATGTACATTTCAGCCCCTGCCATGTCCGTGGTCGGAGCCGGTGATACCCAGTGTTTCTCCGCAAGACACAAATCGATGTCTGACAGCGACTGAATAGAGAAGCCAAACCTGATGTTATACACAGGTCATTCTTTTGTCTGGGCCCCTACAGATCTGATGGGCTGTCTCAGAATCAAACCCAGTGGACAATCCGTTAAAGACAAGAGAGCAGGATACTGGCTGGAGCCGACTACACAAAGTATCACAAAATTGATGAGTAGATAATAATCAATACTCAAACTAGACACTAATTTAAAGGTGCTCTATGTAACTTTTAGGGTGGGAGTCTGTCACCTGTTTGTTGGATAAAAAATACCAAAAATACCTCTCCACAGATCTGACACGTAATTTGGTCTGGTTTAGTCTCCTTGAAGATGGAAAGTTTATTACCTTCCAGACAAAGCAATAACATCTTTACGTAAAAAAGAATATGATGGACCCTCCACCAGAAAAGGTACACAATGCACTTTTAAGATATGCATTTAAAACTAGAAGAACATTGATCTTTTTCTGAATAGTCTAGAATAGTTTTGATCTTGAACCTGACCTAATGGTAAGACTCATGAAAACTACAATTATTGTTTTAAATGATATTATACTTTTATCCTCATTCTGCCATTGAAATCGAATCAAGCCTTTTTTTTTCAAAATTTGAAAACTGAAAACATTAACTGAGTAATTTGCTGCTCCTTTTCACCCTTTATAGTTTTCTGATTTAACATTTTTATCGATACTATGTTCAGTTCATGTATTATATTATAGACACCTTCTAAATCTTCTTGTTATTCACTTTTCCCATTGCCATATCCTAAAAGTAGCCAGTACTTCACACATCGATTTAACAATGGCTTGGAGACTAGACTATGCTGGCTCCCGTCAGTGTAGTCGAAATTATTTTTACACCGTATTAAATACATCTGATATTTTACCTACAGTTTTCATGTATAAGATGATACAATAGGTCAGTTGAGTGAAAGGGAACATATTACGCTATTTTCTCATCTATGTTATGACTTTGTTTCCTCATCTCAGAGGAACCATCAGAGATTTGTTTTGTTTCATTCACACATGTTTAACACGCAAACACTGCATATTTAGACTGAGTTATTCTCACACTGAATACACTTTGTTCTACCTGCCATGTTGCAATACAGGAAGTGCCCCACTGTGTTTTCAAAAACCATGCACATTCACTAAAATCATTTGGATGATTTGGAACTGTGAATCTCTACTGATCTCAAAGTGAAAGGTTGCAGTCAACTTGAAAACTACAGCTTCATGAAATCACAAGGTGGGACATAGTATTTTGAGCTTAGGCGCTATAGACAGACTAATAATAAAGAGTTAGTCAAACAGTGGGAATGAATCAAAGCACATCTCCAGGTTTTGAGGAGGCAACAGCATTATAACATGGCTTAAAGCTCAGTTTTCAATGTTGTGTAATAAAGGACCTTTAAAATGTAAATCAGTATCTGGATGTAAAAATGTGCGACGAGCTTGTTTCCCTGTAGCAATGACAATGCATCATTTTACCTATAGAGGCCCTGTAGTGGAGATTTGAAAAAACTAGAAGAAGATTTTTATAGACGCGGCTGACACACGGTGAGACGTGGCAGGTCAGCTGAGGTGTTGGCTGATGTCATAGGTGCACAGCAGTGTTCTCTCTCTTTTCATCTCAACTAAAACATCTATCGTGTTCAGAATTTGCCTTTTGAAATGCAAAATGTTCATGTACATAACTAGGTATGGCCATGTGATTTTAGTGTAAAGGTCCAATATTACGCAAACTTGTGAACTTTAAGCAGTGTTAAAATTGTGTTACCTTTTCAAACCCTTTCCTGGAGTTGTGTTTTGTTTCATTTACACAGATTTGAATAACCTTTATTATTAGTCTGTCTACATCTCCAAAGCTCAAAATGGATTATTCCACCTTGAGATGTCTTGTAGTGGTTTTCAAGTGAACAGCTCCTTTTGCCTTTTGTATATTCCAAAGCTGAAATGATGATTATTTATATAGGGTTTTTCTGTTAAACATGTGTGAATGAAACAAAGCTCTGATGCTTAATTAGTGATGAGGAAACGAAATTATAAAAGTCAGAAAATAACCTTTCATAGGGGCATTTTAGCAAGCAAACAATGTACTTATCAGTGCATATTTACTACTACAATATTATAACTACTAGAGTATGTTTTTCCTTTTGTATTTCACTTTTTTGGTTTCCCTGAATGCATCAAAACATGAGTTATTATATTAAATATTCATAACATGAAGTACTATTATCATGAACATTTTAGTACCACTTTAGTAACATTTAAAAGTAACTGGCCTAGTTTTACTTGAATCTTTTTATGACTCTTCTCACACTTGTTCCTCTTTTGTTTGAGCTGCCAATCTACAAATATTAATGCACGGCTTCATAGGTACATGACAATGACATCTGAAAAACGGTTATTAACTTTTCAGAAGAGTTCCACTATTGCGGCGCTCCTCTCACACAAAGAGAAATGTTTGGCCTTATTATTGTGAAGTTGGGCTGTGGTGATGCCATGTCAGCTGTAGGCTCATCGTCATGGAAACTGGCATATCTGTGTTTCCCTTATTGTAGCCTTATTCAGTCATTCATGCTCCGACTGCAGCTCTGATGAGGCCAGTGATAGGAGAAGCTGTTTGTTTTGTTGTGCCAGAAATGTATCTCACCAGCCTGATATCTTTCATCTCAAATTAATTGTCTGTAAAAGCATTCCTATCACTTTGGTGCTAGAATAGTCTGAGAAATATTTATGGTGTATTGACTTGCACTCCAGTGGTGCTAATATATCTGAAGCAGGGATCAGCTGAGATTAGTGAACCCTTGAGCTGCAGCTCCTCTAATTGCCTTGAAGATCCTAAATTAAGAAGAGATTGACTTCAAGAAATGAAGTGTGAAATAATTAGGCCAGTTCCTTCTGTCAAACTTATGCTGCAAATGTGTGTACTTTGAAAAAATAAGAAAAATGTTTGTAAATGTTGAAAGCAGTTTAACACACAGCATACTGTATAATAAAATGGAGTTTGTGTTATTGGGTATGATATTTCATGCCTTGCTAATGCTTTATTGCTTGACCAGTAATGTTCCACAATAAGATATGAAATTGATTTTGTATGTATTCATACTGTTATTACTGCTCAAAAATACCTTAAAAACAGCATTATTACTGCATTGGTCCTGTCTCCATAGATCTGACCTCTAACTTTTAGTCTGGCCCGTCATCTACGACCCAACAGCATAGCTCCCAGGATCATTTGGGGGCTCAAACCCTCCATCACCAAGGTGGTGGTGCAGATGGGGTCTAAACTTTGTAAACTATAATATTCTAATGCTATAATATGGATTTATTTCGACTGGCTGTTAGATATTATAGAAATGAGTTATAAATGGCAGCACTGCTCACAGCTCAGTTTATTCAATGGAGCTATACTTGTCAAATGATAATTGTTATCAGAAGCATGGATTTAAATTGTACTTATAAGTGTGGTAAGTGCTAATTTATAAAGTAAAGAAATAATGACGACCAGAATAACTTATTTTAGGTGGGAACGCCTGTAACTTTAAACACAGCACAGCATACCTGATCTGTGTATGTTATTTGAAGATACATGGATGAATTTTTATCTTAAGTTAGGGTTTTGTGTTTAGATCCTAAGACACTTTTAAGAATGTGTCAGGTGTAGAGGACTGACGTTTTTGAAATGCACGATTAAAAAAATACGAAAACAACTGCTTTGCGAGGAGTCATATTTGAGGAGGTCTGTTCCAGCCTGCTTCAAATAAACAATTTCTAGGTTATTTGGGAATTATGTCTAATCCACCATTTTGGCACCATTGTTCTCTTGATACTCTCAGACTAGTATTTATTAGGGCAACTTGCTTTTTTTGGTGTGTGATTATCTTTTAAAACTAAAACACAAAACTCATTATCACAAAAATGGGCATACATCTGATCACCAACCCAAAAAACACATCTGATGCAACTGAAAGTGCCGTCGGAACCTCACTGTCACCTGCTGGACACGTTTTAGGTTTAGTTGAATTTGTGATGGAGTTTAGCCGGGTGTTCACACCTCTAATCAGCTCATGCTTAAGAAATACTTTATGAGGCACAGCTACAGGTGTCCTCTTAAGTTTGGCTCAAAAGACGAAGCAACATAAATAAAATAAAATACATTGCTGGTTGAGTGGACACTGGCACTTCTGTACAAGGATTTCTGTATCAAGGATTTCAGTGCTTCCTATGGATAAATATGTGAAGTATGAAATCATATCCAACAGTTTTTTACTCTCTGATTTTACTGTATTGTTGTTTTTATGTGTTATTGGTTGCATTTGTCTATGTATTTAAAGGGCCTATATTGCACTATTTTCTTCTTTATTGTAATGTTTCCTCATCAAAAACATACTCTGAGTTGTGTTTTGTTTTATTCACACACGTTTAACACACAAACCCTGCAGATTTAGGCTTTTCTTTCAAACAGAACACACTCCATTCCACCTCGTGATGTCATGTGGATAACACAGGAAGCGCTCCACTGTGTTTTTAAACTCCATACACCTTCTCTAGAATCATTTTGGTAATGATCAGGCCTGGATTTGCCCGTCTCTGCTGAACAAATGTAAAATGTAGCTTTTTTAACTTGAAAAAGGCTGCTTCATGACATCACATTGGAGATGTAGACAAACCAATAGACAAAACACAACTCTGCATATGTTTTTGAGGATGTAACCACATGCTAACATGGCTCAGAGTTCACAAAAGTCAGTTTAGCATAATATAGGACTTTTAAATCCTTTACCACTACCTTTCTATTACTTATGTGTGGCTCTGTCTTAAGGTGACTATCCTGGTAGATGGGATCCTGACCACCACGGGCTACACCCAGGAGGACTACACCATGCTGGGCTCTGATGACCTCTTCTACATCGGGGGCAGTCTGAACACGGCCGACCTGCCCGGATCTCCCGTCAGCAACAACTTCATGGGCTGCCTCAAAGATGTAAGCACCACGAGACACATGACCTCACCACCCCCATCTCACCGCTGGAAACATTATCCCACCCCTACCCCTCCTTCGCCTGCCCCTCCCCCTCCCAATAACTAGAGCATATAGAAAATCTCCACTCACATTCGCAGATCGATCTTCCCCTTGTAGGGTGTTTGAAGGAGAAACATTTGCCGCTGCTATGCACACGGCACATACATGCATTTATGGATACCTCAGGGAATCTCTCTGAGAATGGCGCACTAATAATAAGCAACACAAGCACAGTCTCCGTATACAAATGCTTCCTCTACAGTTTTTCAAGGTATTTTTATGGTAGCGTGTACCTGTCACAGAGATTATTTCCAGCATGCAAGTAGAGGAGATGTACTCATGATTACACTTAAGTACAGGCTAAGCAGCAAATTAATGCTTAATGCCCAATTGGAACCCAGTCTAACAAATTTTTAATGAGCTGGAGACTGATTTAAAAAGGAAATTATGCAATGTGGATTCAAAGTCAAGGAAAATGTCATACTCGAAGGAGGAGTAAGTCAATCATGCTGTATTTTATAATAAAAAGTCCATTAGCATGAATGTCACAGCAGCACAGGGGCGGTTACTTCCTTTCTTTGGGTCATCTCCTTAAACAAAGGCTCTATAAAAAGCTATACAGCCACTATTGCATACATAAATAGATGTTTCATTAGGTGCCATTTACCCCTAGTGAATCCAGCGCATTCAGAGGGGACACATGCATAGCAAGGGCAGAACTGGAGCCTGCAGATATAAAGGAGATCCAAAATGTACCAAGCAAATGGAGGGAAAAGGTCTGACTAAGCCAGAAGCAGAGGCAGGTATGAGAAATATCAGTATAGTTACAGCCGCTACATTATGGAAGCCAGCCACACTGCAATGGCCTCTGTGCTGTGCTGTTAAACCCCAATGATTTCAGTGTTGTTTGTTGGTAGACCCCGCTCAACACAGTCAGAAGTGTAAAAGACTTCATTACCACAAAAGCTTTGTTTTCAGGTGTCGAGAATCAGCTCAGGAAACCAGCAGCAACACTTTTGATTATACTTTTCGTCTGTCAGCATCTCCACTTTAACGTGCGGTTAAGACACAGGGCAGAAACATTCACACAGCTGGTAGTGCTTTAGTGTCGACTCTAAGTCATGTAAGATCTCAAAAACTCAACCCTATAAAGTGATCAGTTGTTTTAATGTGGCAGTTTCACTAAAGGATTTAAACATACCATGCACTAGACCTATTATAATAATACACTCTTCTGCTCTTTTAACTAAAGCTAGTGTAGAGAGAATGGATTTATGGTTGATGTACTTCAGCTTTCTCTACTGCACTCTTGCCTTCCATTTGTGACACACAGGGATCATTAGGGTGGTTAGGTTTGTTGGTGAATCTCTCCACAGTGTAGCAGAAAACTGTAAAAAAAACAAAAACAAAACAAAAAACAACTCTCTTCAGGTTAATGGAGTAAAATAAGTAGGATGTGCCTTTATTTATTTCTAAAAATGGTGTAATACATTTGAAAGAAGCAATGTTTTCTAACTCAGCGCATAAAGAGCAACATGTTAAGGTCCAATGTAATTGTCAGTCGGGGCATTTGGTGGAAAGGTTCTGTATTACACAAAATTGAATCTTGTGAACCATGTTATAATAATGCTCTTACCTCAGTTGTGTTTTTCTTTCATTCACACTTGCCTGAGTAACCCTTTATTTTTTAATTTACATCTTTAAAGTTCAAAATGTTTTGTTCTTACTTGTGATGTCTTGTAGTGGTTGTTTTCCTTCAGTTCAGTCCAAATGATTCTAGTGAGGACGACAAAAACACAGTGGAACACTTCCTGTTTTACCACATGACATCACAAGGTGGAACAGAGTGTTCTCCATTAACAATACATAAATACATAAATAAATATGCATTTCATTGTGTTAAACATGTGTGAATGAAAAAAAAAACCCTCTGAGTATGTTTTTGATGAGGAAACAATATTATAACATAGATCAGAATATTGTATAAAATAGGCCCTTTAACAGTTCTCCATCCAGACACTTTCAGCATTAATACTTTTTACTATCAGGTTTTATTGCACTTTCTAAAATAAATGATTGAGAACTATTGTTTATGTAACTTTTCAACAAGTCTTGAAGAATTTTATTTTGTTTTTGTTTTTAAGATGTGACATTAACTCCGATAAACTAGTGACCTATTTACACGTCCACATTTACTCCTAAAATATTATAATGTATACAGTGGTACAAAAGTGGTTCATAAAATGGCTGAGAGGAAAGAAACAGAAATATGGGATGTGAAGATATTCAGCACTTTTTCCCCAAATTATGTTGTTTTATGCAAAAGTCAGACTTAAACAAGCTTGTTAAAATAGCTTCACTGTAATAGTGTTTGTTAACAAAATATTCAACATTAACATTTGAAAGCTCGGGTTTTCAGAATTATTCTGCATAATGATGGTGCGTGGTTTGAGTTATTTCTGGACAGGTTATTGTCGTGGCACGGCTGCCAAAGCTGCAACCTCCGCTCCGTGGGCGACTGTGAGCTGTGCCCTGTTCACACTCTCATGACAGGCCACAGAGTCAGACACAAGACACTGAGGCCAGTGATCAAAAGGCAGCACGGCCCAGGGAATCCTCCCGCCTGCTTCAAACATGTGTCACTTTACACCACAGTATCAGGCACATTCTAGATTTTGGGTTGTTACAATACTTTGCAATGGAGATTTGCAATGGAGAATTAATTTATCATAGTAACAGATAAGGACTGTTTAGACACAATATGTGAACTTATTTCAAATTATGTATTTGTTTTGTTTTTAAGATTTTCTGATGCTCTGGCTTTAATTAATGGAGGAGCTACAGTGTCAAGGATGCACTGCGTAACTTCTCTGCTTGTCCTTCACCTGCTCGTCTCTATTAAGATGTTATTGCTTTGACGAGAATGTTCCACAGTATGGCATTATGGCATTTAACATGTATTTAATTACAGGTGTCATTATGCTAAAAATACATTGAAAAAACATTCTTAGGTGACCTTCTGATCTGGTCTGTAACCTGGTCTCATCTGGTCTCCCTGAAAACAGACAAGTTCAGTGCAATACTGTGGTGTATTCTAGGCAAACATTCATATGAACAGGAAAGTGACGTAGTGCGCCTTTAAGAGGGGAGGGTAACAGCAGAGGGTAGAGGGCTGTAGTTAGTGCCATGGTCATTTTTGCTGATGTTGGAACCAACTTTTTGTAGTTTCTGGTCACACAAATCCAAAACAATAAGCCTCTTCCTGTTTACCCTAAAATACTTAATATATTCTTTATTATTTTATTCCCCATGTCAAAGATACAAGATTAATGAATTCAGCCTTGACGAAAGATAAGAGGTTTTTGGTTTAGCTCTGTTAGCAGTGGGTCTATGTACGGTATATGTCTTCTTGCGTAGCTGTGTTTACTGAGTGTGTGGAGTCTGGAGCATGACTAATCTGTGATGATAATAGATGTGAGCTCCGTCGAGCCAGGGCCATCAGGTTCATCAGGTACAGCAGAAATATCCTGCTTTAGGAGAATGTCAGCGCCACGGCTAACAACAAACACGGAAGGGACCAATTTGTCTTTGAAGTCCTGCTCTGTTTATCGGTGAGCAGTGTTTGTGTGTCCGCAGCCCTGCTACTGGCCACAGCTCTGCAGCACCGTCTGTAGGAAAGTCCAATACGCTTGTTTATACAACTGGAGTTTTGTGCTTATTGTTGGACCACTGTGACCTTGAACTAACATAAACAAACAAAATGCATAGAAATAAACTTTGTATATTCCACAAGTATTCATAACATTTATAATATTCAGTTTGAAATAGGTGGGTTGTAATACATTAACATATTTTGTTTTGCAAAAAAATGGCTCATTGTAACTCTAATATATTATTGTATTAATAATATATTTGTTATTATTTGCCAGTTGTCAAAATGTATAATATATACTATTTGCATACCCCACATAATGTGAACATTTTAATAGCCCATGCACAGAATGACCACATATATAAAACATATATACATGTCCTACTATAGGATATAGACTGACAGGTGTGAGAGCCCATTTCTTCAGTTGCTGGTTGGAACTAGCTCTGCTCACTATAACTGGAAAATTGTTTTCAACTGCACTGTTCAACTCAACTTTACAGTGTGTAGGTGTTTTTTATTATTGTCATATATTCTGATTAGGGTCTGTGAGTGTGACATTTGGATGCATGGTATCACTTAATAGTGGCAGTTCCTTAATAGTGACTTGCATTAATGAAGATTGAAGTTCCTATAATAACAAATAATATAATTTCCAGTGTATAGCAGTCTTTAAAACCGTATTATGTCAATGTATGACTTCTCTAATTGCAGACAAAGCTGCAATTTCAACCTTCAAACATAACTGACTGTACTGAGTGTCTAACGTAAAAAAAAAAAGAAAAAAAGACTGTTACTCTCATTTCTCAATGGTCAGTTTCACCATCTGATTCGGATGCTTAATTAGTCACAGTGAGGCAGTGTGAAGTGTGATATTGGCTCAAATTGCCTTGCAGTTCTGCTGTTAGCACTCAGCTTTAGCGTAGCGCGGCGTGTCACTTCGGGCGGTGACGGGCCATAGTGTGATGTGCCAGATAACACTGCGCTGTGGGTGACTTACAACTGATGCAAAATGAGACAAGGATGCAGGTGGTCTTCATGCATTTTAGAGTTTAATGGAACTCACTCCATCCTCCCCATATAAGCATATACACAACTTTAACAGGCTTTCAGATGATCCACAAATACTAAAGTATGAAAAGACTGTGATATCCCACTATCAAGTGTTTATGACGCTCTGTTGAGTGCAAGTGATGTCATTTACAGACAAAACAGCACGTGTGGAGCTAGAAAACTCTCACTTCACTTCACTCACTTGAGGTTTTATATTTGCCCTCTGAATTGTCTGACAAATTGTGAACCACAGTTAGTTAAAGGGTTGTGATTAAATATATGAGAGACATGCTGTGAGAAACAAAGGCTCAAATGAGGTTAGTGCATCATCTGCTGACTCTTTGTTTTGGCCTACTCGATCTAAAGATCTCAGCTTTTCGATATCTACGTAGCCAAGCCAAGCAACCCTCTGCATAACCTACACACTAGGTTTAAAATGATCTGCAGTTATTCAAGTCACTGGACAAATAGTGAATTGAAATTTTTACAAATTGTCTTAACGGTGATGTCACTCAACATGTTAAATAGTAAAATGTAAAGTTCACCAGTCAGCGTGCATCAATGAGAAAAATCAAGGCAATTTTCATTACTTTAAAATACAGAACTGGTAAATAATCAATTCCACCTCTCCTCGCCCACTGCCTCTGGCTGGACTGAAATGGACTCTTTTATATTTCATATGCACACAATAATTTGTCCCTGTGTGGGTGCTGTGTAGAAATTCCTCCTCCAAATTTAAGGCGATTTTAGCCACACAGCTGAGTACTCTGATATGAGTCAGCAAAACATTTAAAATGTAAATGTTTAAATTTACATCTTGATCAAAACACCTTGCCTTATCTGTACCTCTTTGTTTGTGGTAAAAATGAGGCGATGTTGTCTGAACAGATAAGGACCTAACAATGAAAATAAATTCCATGTAAATCTAATATTATTGTGTTAAAAGATGGATATTATGAATAATAGTAATATCTCAGTGGGTTTCCTGCATGTTTTCTCTGTCACTGTTGAAGCGCACAGTGAGCCAGCCACAATCTCCCTCCAATAAAAACGTGCTTATTTTTTCATCATTTGCTTCTTAACTCGCATAATTAAAGATATCATCTTGTTTAGCCCGACTCTTTTGCCGAAATTGCATTAAAGTCATCTGGGCATTTCTAATCTCAACCCGCGCATGATTTGACATTTTTTCCCTCCCCTCTCTCCTCTGCCTGCTTCCTCTGATTTATTGATAAGTAATATTCAAACTGAAATAGCTGTCATCTCACCACCATATCTCTCTGGTTTTATTAGGTGGTCTACAAGAATAATGAGTTTAGGCTGGAGCTGTCACGCCTGGCTGAGCTGCAGGACCCAAGGATCAGTATCCATGGCGATCTGAAGTTCAGCTGTGAGAGTGTCGAGGCCCTTGAACCAGTTACGTTCGACAGGCCCAACTCATACCTGACGCTGCCCAAGTGGAACACCAAGAGGACCGGGGCCATCTCCATGGACTTCCGCACCAGCGAGTCCAGCGGTCTCCTCCTCTTCGGCCATGGCAGTCTCAAAGGTAAAAGCTATAACTGCTGCAATGGAGCGCATCCAACCTGCCTCAAAGCCTATGGCAGTTCCAGAAGTAATATTCTCATTCATTTTTTCCAATTTCTAACTAATGGTTATTTTCAATAATTTAAAAAAAAAAAATTTTAAAAATTTTAAATGCTATTTATTTTGTATTAAGTCTATGTGAAAAAGTGAACTGGAAATTTACTTCTGAAACTCCATGCAAAGGGATATAACCTGGGATGCCTTACTTGTCATATAGTGAGGACACAGCCTATCGAGTAGGGCCCTTTGGGGATTTTGCTAACAGGCTTTTAGCCATATTATAATTAGTGTTTAGAACCAAATCAACTGTGTAGCTATGTTTGATGTGGTTTTGAAATATGAATAAATCAACTGTACTCTTGCTATTTGTAAAATCTATTTTTGATTTGAACGTCTATATGTTATTTCAACCCAAACATTAAGTAAGTAAGTAAAATCCTCCAGCCAAGGTACTCCTTACAAAGCATAGCTCCGGATCTGGAGATGGGTCCCTGGGTGCCCACTGTCCCTGACAGGTTGCCCCAGCGGCATTGTAGGATGGGTTAAATGTATAGGACAAATATCCCTATGGGTACAATAAAAGCTATTCTTAAACTTATATTTGACGGTATAGCTGAGCTAGGTCATGTAATATTTAAGACATTTCCTAGATATACCATTCTTAAAGGTAACCAGACTCCTCGCGCGGACTTCTTTGCCCTGGAGTTGTTGAATGGCCTCCTCTACATGGTGATGGACATGGGCTCAGGCAGCGTCAAAATGAAAGCCAGTGAAAAGAGGCTGGACGATGGAGAGTGGCACCATGTGGACTTCCAGAGGAACGGACGAAACGGTGAGAGATATTTGTGTAAAAGTACGTCGCAACAGGAAGCCTTCTGTCTCATTCTTCTGTCACTGTGTTGCGCTAGTTATGATCCGCAGCATAAAAAGGGTTCCAAGCTGTGAAATTGCCATATGCCACTGCTGATATAGTCACACTGGCATGTTCGTGCTTTTTAGTCGTCGCGGTGAAACACTCATATCAGTTTTTAATTACAGCCATATTTTTGGTGGCAGTAATCTGTGCATGACATTTATGAACCTGTTAAATGCTTTCACAAGTGACCAATTATACGTTTGCTCACCCTAATGGGGATCAGTCTGGCTTTTTGGCATTATCATAAAGTGCTGCTTCACCTTTTCAAAAGTGCACCCGCTTCCTCACAAACTGAACAGAAGAATTATAGATTCAAAATTGTGTTGAGGGATTATTACTTTTCACACGTGTGATTTTGTACTGGCAGTGCTATGTTTTAGGAGGAGCAGAGTCTACTTCCTCATTCTCACAGTTTGTTCGCTCCTCTCCTCTCTTAGCACATCCCACTCACACCTGCCTCAGTGCTGCTCTATGAAACACTGTATTGACTCATGGTTCTCCCACAGGCTTTATCTCGGTCAACAGCCAGAGCGTGCCCTTCTCTGCCAATGAAGGAAGCGAGATCTTAGACTTGGACGGAGACATGTACCTGGGGGGTCTGCCTGAAGACCGCCACAGCATCATGCTCCCCCCAGAGGTGTGGACAGCCACTCTGGGCCTTGGCTACGTGGGTTGTATGCGGGACCTCTTTATTGATGGACAAAGCCGTAATTTGTGGCGGCTGGCTGAGGTGCAGGGGGCTCCAGGTGTGAACAGCCTCTGCACCAGGGAAACTCACGTGAGATGCCACCGAGACACATGCGCCAATGGGGGGCACTGTCGAGAAGGCTGGAACCGGCACATCTGCGACTGCAATGGCACTGGCTACACAGGCCCCAACTGTGAGACAGGTGAGGCACTAGACTGAAGCTCGGGGATATTTAGTCTATCATGTTCTGTCTGGTGTCATGTCTGCACCTGCACCTGGGCTGCTCAAATACCCTTAAGATCTGCACAGGTGGCAAATTTTAATTCAATTATTTAATCATTTTTCTAATCTGAATACAGGCTGCATACTATTGTAAGATTTTTGTGTCATATCATACTATACATACTATACCTACGTGTGCATACAGAGGGAATTGTGTTGTTTTTACCCATATCTTATAAAGAAAGTGTTCATAAATCAAATAAGATAAAAAGCTAGGTGCAGGGGTTTAATATTTACCTTAAATGTGCATTGTGTAACTCTTCTGGTGGAGGGTTTGCCAAATGATTTTCTCCATGGAGATTGTATTGCTTTGTCTGAAGTGTTTCACAGTGGTATTAAACCTTTCTATCTTCATGGAGACAAGACCTAGTTACTAGTTAGAGATCTGCGGAGAGGCAATCCCGCTCACAGTCAGTATGCCTGTTTATCTATTTGTCTGTCCTGCTGTGAAACATTCCAGGCAGAGCAACGGTACGTCCAGAGAAACAAGCAGGTGACAGACCTCCAAGAAAAGTTACACAGTGCACCTTTAACAACACTACATTTATTATGATGGCTTTATCCACAATTGCAATTTTCATACAACTGAGTAATTAAGAAGGGGTAATAACATTTGACCTATTGCATGACAAAACAAGAGTTTTAAAATGACCTCTATATACACATACCTTACACATAAAGAGGGATTCAATAGTAATTAATTCATGGTCATTGACCTGACCTTTATAGGTCATGCTTTATTAATAATAATTCTAATATAGGCTACTTTTACAGTGAGAAATATTTAAACCTACTTTTTCTGCCAGTGCCTTATTTCATCTCACACTTTTTAATTTAAAGCATATTTTGTTCCCAAACTTGAACTTTTGCAAAAGAAAAATGTTCCATTAACCATATCACTCACTTTTTGTATGAGATAATTTTAGGTTATTTCAAGATCAAAGTGGCACTAAAGACTTGGAAGTCATCTAAGGTTTAATAGAAAAATTACTTCTCTTTTCCTATCTCCAAAATGGCAGACTGCACACTTTGAAAGGACTGTTATGTTTTCAATTACTGCTCAAAATTTAGAAGTACTTCCACGGTGTCGACTCCCGCCAATAATCACATCAAGAAACAGCAGTTATTTCCCAATCACTTTATTGAGCATACTGTACCCCATATGCAGTAATACATTATGTGTGTATGTTCAAATGACAGATCTGGTTAATGAGCTACAGCATGGGAGATTAGTAATGACAATACAACATGTTGTTCCCATTAGAGTGGTTCCCACAGCTCGTTACTGCATCTGTACCTACCGTGTATGCGTTCATTTATACACGTCGCTATCATACGAATGCCATTACTCTGCACAAGTATAGAGCTGCTTCATTAAGCTGAATCACACTGCATTTAGTTTGCAGATGGCTTTCTCTCACACAAGCCAAATTAGCCATTGGCAGCTAACAGTATGAGGGATAGATCAAAAAATCCCTCTTGTGCTGATTTGTAATGGGAATTAATCCTTTAGAAATTTGACTGCAATCTCTCCAGTGTCATCTTGTCCTCTGGGCCTTTTCTGCCATCTGCTGCAACAAATCGAAACTGCAATGTAAAATAATATCACCAGTTTTGTGTGTAAATTACCCAATGTGAAATAGTAAATAATGTTATTTAGAGTTCATTCTTAAACAGATTTACATGACATGGTTTGAGCAGTTAAGTTGCTAAGGTGTGAATGAGTCTTATCATCAGGCAGCTCTTGATAGAAGCCGTATTGGCAGACCCTAGTACAAATATAAAACTGGAAAGATCGGTGAGGTTTGAGCTGGTATTGGAGCCTCGATGAAGCATTTTTGAACATAATGAAATAGAGTAGAGAGTATATTGAATTAGACAAGTACAGACAATTCCCCTCATTTTAGGTGAAACACAAAACACCCTCCTGAATCTTGTGATTGTCTCTAAACTGCGTTGTGATTTTCTTTGGTTAATTGATTTTTTCAGAGGCTACCACAGTGAGCTACGACGGCAGTATGTATTTGAAGGTGCTCCTGCCCAGGACGCTGCACACAGAGGCAGAAGACGTGTCCCTTCGGTTCATGTCCCAGAGGGCTTTTGGGCTCCTCCTTGCCACCACCTCACAGCAGTCCGCTGACACAATGCGATTGGAGCTGGATGGAGGGAGGGTCAAACTCACTGTCAACCTGGGTAATGCTGCACAGTCACAGCGCGACATGATTAGTTGCTTTTTTGACCTTTTAGGACCTGTCACGTTGAGCTTTCATGGTTTATTGGTTTTGTGTCAGATCCCTCTCATATCCATCACCATACACAGCAGACATGTTGCCTATTAAAGTACAATATCCCTGTGATGTATTAAGTCTATATTAGGACAAAACACAATAACTCTTACCTTTTAATACTTGCGTGATGAAAATTCCTATAACCAGTTTGCCTGTAAAAGAGTTTTTTACCTGGGTAAATAAAGGTCAAATACATTTATCAAATAATATTATAGATCATATCAACAGAGTTTAAATGAAACATTATATGAATCTAAAATTTGGAACTGGCAACTGTAGCACATTTCATGTAAAATGAATTTATGTGATGTCTTTAAACCAACTATTCATTCAATGTTGCTTGAAACCCCCAAATAACACATTTTTATTCAACCCACGAATTCCTCATTTGCCCCTCTGACCATAATCTTGACATGTTAATGCTAGCCTTTTGTGACAGTCCTATTGTCTTATTCCTTTGAAGACTGCATTAGCACTTTATTAATATGCACTTTATGCAGTATTAAATAGCTGCAAAAATAACCCCTAAAATGTATGAAGTATAATTGTGACTTTTTCTCTGTATGAGAGCCAGCCACCTGCTGAGAATGGCAAAGTAGTCATTTTGAATTCAATAGAAAGTGACTCATACCTGTGTTTCTTATCAGAAACTGCAGACGGCTCAGTGTTTGTTTTGTACTGCAGTCAAGAATGCAATTTGTGTGTTCCCACCTGCCCCAGGATAATATAAAGGTTTAACAATGGGCGTTATGACTAACTACCGGAGGTCAACAATGCCATGTAAGGTAAATGCGTCAAATGTCAATTTTCTTTTATGTAACTTTGACAAATTATTAGTAGAAGTATAGTTCCCAATTCAAAATTTAAATAATCTAACTCTAAAAAAATAGCTAAAAGTGTAATAAAGCACCATCAGATTTTGATGATAAGTTCCAAGTCATCTTTGTTTGAGATGATAACAAAATGTGATTTCTTATGATCAAATATTATAACCTACCACTATATCACCATAAAATATTAGAAAAAAGATCATTCCAAATATCAAAAAGTATTTAACCTTAAAAGTTAAAAGTAACCTTTAAAAGTAATTAACCTTATAGGGCTTTTTTAGGCAACTGCTTGTGTGTATGCCTTTCTGCCTCTCCTCTCTCCCTCTTTTTCCCTCACTCTTTCTCTCTCTCTCGCTCTCTCTCCCTCTGTCTCGTTCTCTCTTTCTTTTTCTCTTCTGTCCGGGTTCATCCTGTGGTCAGGCCCCCTCTGACCACTGGGCTCTTTCTTTCAGCCCTTCAACGGCTTGTCTGCAGTTCAAGGAGGAGGCAGTCACAGACCAGACTATCATCACATACAAAACCTATTACCACTTAAGAGACACCCCACATCCACATATCTCCCCTGTCTAGAGTTGCACAATATTACCTGAAAGAGCCATATGCAGTCAGCTTTGTGGGATCTTATGTGCAAAATCTGATCATTAATTGCAAAAGTAATTATTGATGATCAAACTGGATTACAGGAGTGCTACAAAATGCTGTGTACAAAATTGCTACTTTGAGTGCAGCGTGCATTTGTGTGACTTTGCAAACACAGTACAGTCAGACTTATATGTTATTTTTAGGGTTGTAGTCCATTGGTCACTTAGTCATTTAAGCTGGTGATGACCAAAGGTGTTATTAGGCGACTAATTATTTTGTTAGGATAATACGATTTCTATTAAACACAGCAGAACAAAGTCATATAGTGACTTAGTGGGGTTTGGGTTATTGGACCATCCTTCCTGGGTACAATCAGTCCATGTTTTCTGTACTAAATATATAACTTGAAAATAAAAAAAATAATATTGGTCATATTGTGCAGTCCTAGTTTATACAGTACTTGTTTTACAAGTCTTTCTACATACACACAGAGCTGGTCCCTGGCTGCTTACATCCACTGCTCTGTGATGGTTGACGCCTTGAGAGCTCTCCCCAGCCACATGACTTATACTAATGTATTCAAGCACTCAGGGAGAAATGCAATACATTCAATTACTACATAGTGCATATATGATTAGTGGGAGAAGCCATTTTGAATCAGGCAGGATATTAGCTCAACTACATATAGGAACACATTTAAATGCCTTCTCATTCTTGCTTTGCCTATGTATAAGGTTCACTGTGGCTGGGAGATGTGCAAATCGCCTCTTTCCTGCGCATTTAAGTGACTTATTAGCATAAGGTCTGCTAAACCAGCAGGATGCACCAGAAGCAGAAGTTTACAGGAAGTGTACCACGGATCAAAGTTTGGAACAGATATGCTCCGGCTTTTACTCACAACTTGTGTACATTGTGACAGTTACTAAGATGGTCATGCAAAACATGAAAACAATTTGCAGGTCACCTGTGTTTCATTTTGTACCTACACATCAGAAGTATATTAGCACGTATATTTAATAAAAATAATAAAATAAAAATTGCTCAAGATGACTGCAAGAAGGACATCAAGTACAACAAAAAATGAAAGGTGTTGAAACATACTCAGAGTAGTTATTAGAAGGAAAGATTGAAAAAAAAATACAACTTTACCAAAATAAGTAAGCAGTGTGCTTATGGTGATAACCTCAAACCTGGATAAAACTAAAAGATTTTGTCAGGGACATTCCTGGTTTAAAAATTAGACAGTAATGATCAAAATGAGAAATCTTTAAAGAGAAAATGTGACTTTCAGTTTAAATAAATAGTAAATACATTTTTGAATAAGCTGTTTTCTCTTTCAAATCTTGATTGTTATCTTCCACCTGAGCCACAAACTTTTCTTCAGAAGGTTGGTTATCTGCTTCAGAGACTTCAGAGACTGTTTCATAAGCTCAAAGCCTGTTCTGCTATCTTAAACAATCAAATTAATTTAGCAGCACTGTGTTTAGCCCTCGCATCCCCCCAGACACTATAAAGCTAAAAATAAAAGTTGGTGCATGTCTACCTCTTGGCTGGTCGATAAGGCAACATCGATCAGCACTTTGATCTGTGCGTCCAGCAGGGGGCAGACCCACGCTGAGTTCTGCCTTTTTAAAACCAGCCTGGTCCCCTGTTTTTTTCTTTTTTGTTTGTTTGTTTTTTGGGGTTGTTTTTTTTTTTTTTTTGAGCACTCAGCGGGAGGAAAGAGGCGCTTTGGTCTCCCGAGGCTGTCCCCGGATTGGTGGGCTCTAAGATGTTCTAAACTGTCTGCAGAATGTAGCTTGAAGGATGTGAAATTTTCTCTTTTTTGTGCTGTTTTTTATTTCTTTTTTTTTTTCTTTTAATCTCACCATCTCACTCTCTCTCTCACCAGATTGTATCAGGATAGACTGTAACCTCAGTAAGTGTCTCCTCTGATTACTCACTGTATACCAGCATTCAATGGCTTTATGTCTATTTCAACACAAACTTCATGGAAAAATAATTACACTTACACTCAATTACATTCATTTTAGAGCTGTTATTTAGAAAGGCGGGTTCATATTTATGTGAGTTACAACATTATTAAGCAATAGTAAAATAAAATTGTGTCCTTTATTTATGCTGTTTTTACTTTTTGCATGAGCAGCACTTTGTGACATGTATATATGTATGTGTGTGTATTTACTTGATATTAGTATAGATTGTAGATATACATTTGTCACCCATATATTGATATTGATTGTCACTGCCAGTAAAAAATATTATAAAACAATTTCTATTGGAAGTATTTTTGCAAGTATAAGTTAAATTACTTGCAGAAAAAGCTCGGCAATGCAACCGACACAAATAATGTTGTAACTCCCAAACTAAATGACAATGCCTGAATATAATTAGACTTTAAATAATGATGCTGCAATAAAATGTAACAGGATTTGACTTACCGTTGTTCTCCCATTATGCTATTCTTCATTTCTCTAGAGCTAATAGCAAGTAATTAGTTATGGCTAAAGTCAACAGTTATTATGAGTGGTGGAAGTGGAGCAGGCTCTCAATGCCTCATTAGCACACATATACATTGATTTTGTAATCACAGATCGGATTGCGGTGACAGAGCCAATGTGCACTTAAAGGTGAGCTTTGTATGGGATCAATAACAAGACCAGGAAACCATGGCTGCATATTTATAAGAAAGACATTGAAGAATGACACACAATGTTCACTCTATATTTACATTTACATAGCTTTAGTGAAGTTATGTTACTCAAGGGGAAATATTGGACCTAACCTAACCTAATTCATTACATATTAGAAGGTTAAAAAGACGTATCAAGCATGAGTCATCTTTATTTAACTTTTTTTTTTTTCTTGATACGCATAGAAAGCAGCAACGTCAGAAATCACTGCTGCAGTTTTGAGTCGACAGATAGTTCAAGATTGAGATTTAAAATGTCCAAAATGTAAAATAATGATCAATTGATGTCATAGAACTATATAGCAGGCGTGTCTTCTTTAATCTAGCTACTATTACTACTTTAACAGAACATATTACTACAATTCTACTTCTCTTAGACAATTTCTGCACAGTATTTCATCAGTATATTTACAGATGCTTATAATAATACTTATATTCCATGACCGTTTCCTCCTCTTTTGCTATACTCCAAATAATACTTTTTCTGCTACCATTCTTTGTAATAGGTCTACTACTACTACTACTACTTATACTATTAAACCACTTGATTTACTACAAATAAATTGTTACTCAAATGGAGAATAGAAGAGAATATATTTGGCAGAAATATTTGAATCAGCATTATAGACCAGCTAAACTCCAAACAGCCTCATAACTGATGTGATTTTCTTGTAATCCCTCCTCTCATTAGAACACGCTCACAAAGCCCAGTGCTTGTTAACACAAATAGGAGTCCTCTGAGTGGTACTGAGGTGTAAACCTGCTCCACTAAGGCATGGCCTGTCAGTGGATCCAAACTAGTGATAAATTATTCCTCTTCAATGAGCCACTCCATTAACTGCATTGATTTTGTCTTCAGATACTCATTAGTTAGACACCAAAAGCTAAAAATACTACCTCCTTAGCACCCCAGCTGAGTGCCTGCACTATTTGATATGCCTCAATAACTATTAATGTATTCTCAATGTGAACAAATGGACACCTACACATCCTGGTGCTTAGGTAACAGCTGGAGGATAACACTGTTGAAAACTTAAAGTTGTTTTTGTTAGATTTATCTATATGTGCATTATTTATTTCATTCTAAGATGACCTCTTCATCATAGGGCAGGCTAAGACATCAGGGGCATATCGTTACTGCCAATTTTCTGAAGTATTGTAAAATATATTTGCACAATAGCTTTTCACAGTTTATTACAATTTTAAGATAGTTCAAATCACTTGCCCATGTGATATTGTTTCTACATTAATTAAAATCTGCTTTACGTAACATTTCTAATGCTTGCAGTCATGGATTTGACATTGCTTTACTTGAAACACTACGCAATGTGGCATTAGACTTATCTGTCACCATGGCCAGGCCAAGTTACAGATCAGATCTGTGGAGAGGTGACAGCACTCACAATGAGTGCATTTTTGTATTGGTTTTTTGATCGACTAAATGCAAGATAGATACATTCAATGCAATAGTAGAACATTCCCAATAACACCTCCATAGAGACAAACAGGCAGCAGGCGCCCATCAGAAATGCCTAATGCTTTAAAGCAAACATGTATATGTTTTGCATAGTGATCTGTTCAATATTTCAATAATAAGCCATTTCAGAATACTTTCACTCTTTGTATATTGCCACATTAAATTGTGCTATGGATTTTAATCCTCAAGTATTATTCTTTAAGTGAAAAGACACCCATCTGATAAAGGCCCTTGATTGTATTGATAAAAGCCAAAGGCACATTTCCTTGTATATTAACCAAATAGATTTTGCAGTAAATTTGAGGAGAGGTCCTGCAGGTGCTCATACACTGATGCTAAGATCTGGGATGTAAATCACTGCTCTCCTCTGATAGCAGCAGACAGGTCATTTACATTTTCAGCTCCCAGTTGCAGCCGAGGGAGAGTCAGATAAAAGCTACTGCTGTGAGAAAAGGTGAGGAGGGAGATATAGATCACACACTCGGGGTGATTATAAAACCGATCATTTTAATCGACTTCTGACTTTGAGCTTTCTTCACCTCCACCACACGTTTTAATAACTGTATAAATCTGGATGCAAGGATAGTAAAGATAACTTTAATATAATAGACAAGTTTTATACATTAACTAGAGAAAGAGTCCTTAATTACAAACTGTTAGATGTGCTCATATCAAAAGGATGTCTTTATCACACCACCAAGGTAAGTGCAATGTGTGCGTGCCAGAATGTTTGAATTACGAGCTGTCCCCAGTGTGTTGTGAATTATGTAAATGCAGACCTTTCTTAGAAACTGTCAGTATACTCTCAACCAGCAGATGGCAATATACCATCATGCATCATAAGACTCTGCACTGTACACAATATGTAGAGGACTCACTGTGAGCCTAAGCTATCCCCCTCCTAACATAGGCTGTCCATCTCCTTACATGGGCATATCACTACAGTAACAGACAGCTTATTAGCACAATGCTACTTCTATTAGTAAGTGTGTAATGTGGTACTATATAGTAGACATGAATAAATAATTAGTGCATAGGCTGCTCAAATATATTAATACGTATAAGATGTATGTATTTGTAACTATTATGTGTGTGTTTATTAAGATTTGATGATGTGTCTTGGCAGCTTACAAGTGGATCCACAGTGGGAGGCTAATGAATGTATGTTGCAATGCAGTGCCAATGATTAATTCTCCTGAAACCGAGGAATTGTTCAAGATATTTGTTCAGCAAAATCACACAATTACAGCAGAATGCCTTAGTCTTAGTTAGCTATTCCAATATAGCAGCTCACCGTGGTTACCGGCCAGGTTCCTTTACATCTGTGCCTTTGAAGTTATCCTGGTTAATCAAATCTGAGAGGAATCAAAGATCAAACTGAACAAATTGAATCTTTTACATTGAAGATGAGCTGGTTAAACTTATATGTTCTGCTATGAAATCATCTACTTTATGCAGGACATTGAGAGAATGCACATCATCATTATCATTATATGGATAAAATCAGTCATGTAAATTGCTGGTTTCATTGGAGCAGATAGTTTTCTGTTGTGATTTTAGAAGAAAAAAAACACAAATAGGGTCAAACACATAAGCACACTTACGTATAGTATAGGTGACCATGCCCCAGAGAACCCAGCATTCACAATTGCAGTCTGGTCTCTCACTCAGTGTTGCTGTTTGTGTGCATGATGACATTAGATAGAAGAAGCTCCCCTCTGAGCCACACCGATAAGATGAATAGCCTGCTCCCAAGCACAGCACTATCTCCTCTTTCATTATAGTAAATCTTGTGTCTGCGATAGAGATTTACAAGGCAAACATTTCAGTTTTTGTGTTGGACAAGACTCCAGCAAGAGCCTGCGTTTTGTTCACCGCTTCATTATCTTACTAAATCCCTCAAATGTAGAGAGAGCTGGATTTGAGGTGATTGATCTGTCTGCTGTGCCCGGTCGATATCCAGCAGGTGGAGGAGTATCATGCGGTGTGCTCCATAGATACTTGCTATGCAGCCCCAGCCCAATCCTCCTGTCGCACTCTTATTTCCCCGAGGATGAAACTGTGAAGTGTTCGGAAACCAGTTGATGTTTTCTTTTTATTGCCCTCTGTACGTCCCCGGTAATTCTGCAGCACCCTGAGCTCAATTAGACAGACAAACCCCTGAAGGCACAGTCAGCTTAGGCATGGCCAATTAGTTTCCCAAGCGATGTCAGAACTCCTTTGAACCGCTGTGTCGGCCTGTTGCATACACACTGATTTAGGATGACGCCGCTGCAGTGGCAAGCTTCTGCACTGTGACCTATTTTGAGCCAATGGAAAGCCAAAAGGATGCTGCAGGAATCCCAAAACTAAAAAGTGAATGCTGGAGAGCAGGCATGAGATAAAAACGTGCTTCCTCAACGGGGGCCTCCCTCTGTCAGCGCCATGTGAGAGTGATATTTTAGTTAAATCTAGTAGAAGATTATAATCATATGAATGAATCTTGAGAACTGGTGTGAGTAGTACGTCTGTTGGATGTTGTGTATTGGTGATTTAGACTGAGAGCTGCATGGCTCTGCAGGGTGGAAGATGAACGCATGTGCTGATTACAGCTCTCGTGTGGAGGGCTCCATTGACAGAGGCTGTGCTACTGATGAGCTGTGATTGTCACTGGCTGCGCTCTGCTCTCAGGTAAGGGACCGGAGATCCTGCTGGTGGGAGAGAAGCTTAACGACAATGAGTGGCACACAGTGAAGGTGGTGCGACGAGGCAAGAATCTGCAGCTGTCTGTGGATAATGTTACTGTGGAAGGTAATGGCGATGATTAATAGGCATAGAGGCAAAAGCTGCTGAGATATGCTGTTTATCTTGGCTGTGTGCTGTTAGGTCACATGACCGGCGCCCACACTCGTCTGGAGTTTAACAACATAGAGACGGGCATCATGACTGAGAGGCGCTTCATCTCCGTCATGCCGTCCAACTTCATCGGCCACCTGCAGTCGCTGTCCTTCAACGGCATGCACTATCTGGACCAGTGCAAGAACGGGGACATCTCCTACTGTGAACTCAACGCCCGCTTTGGAATGAGGCACATTGTGGCCAACCCAGTCACTTTTCTCACTCAAGCCAGTTACTTGGCCTTTTCCACCTTACAGGCCTACGCCTCCATGCACCTGTTCTTTCAGTTCAAAACCACCAGTCCTGATGGGCTCATTCTGTACAACTCTGGAGACGGCAGCGACTTCATTGTGGTGGAGCTAGTCAAAGGGTGAGACAGATCTTTTTATTGATCACGCACACATTCAGTAAAGGCATATACATTGCACACAGTAAATATTTAGTATTATGATACTTGGCAACAAAAGGAGACAGCTGCAGTGCAGTATGAAGATATGTGCACGTAAATGTTAATCCCATATTTAGTTTCATTAAAAGAGCATTTGTATTTGCAAACAGGAGGCATCTGGATCCAAACATTTATATTCCTTCTCTGAAATTGTCTAATCATGATTCATGTGTTCAGTTAGTGTGCCTGCAGCAGAGCAGACAGACACAAGGAAATTCACATTCATTTGTTCATCATAAATAATTGTGTTAAAGGATTGGGAGCAGCAGATGAGCGCTGCCCAAAGCCAGCATCCTTCTCCCACAGTCACCTGCATGACAGCACTTGGCAGCTTGACTCCTCACAAATATCTCAGATGTTTTATTCAGTTCACATTGTGTTTGCTGCAAAGAGAATCACAGAAAGCACCTGTAAATAATGATGGAGAGGAAGTAACAAGAGTCATTTTCCCGCACCGAGGCTGCTGCAGACCGCTCTGAGTGAGCGATCAGTCAGTGGGAGGTCTGTGTGGAGCCTAAAGCAGCTGTGTGTCCCTGACATACCTCTGATCAGGCTCAATGCCACGTGAAGGCGAGATGCTCTGTCATGGCTGTCGCTTAGTAACTTTGATTCAAACAAATTAATTTCAGATAAGTTTAGTCACTCACAGTGCACTACATTGATCAAAGAAAAGTCCCCCAACATTACCATACATGCCAATTAGCTTCATCATAGGGAATTTTTAAAGAACTATTATTGTGAATTATGCATTCGAGAAAATGGGTTTAGCACCACTTTGGCAGCAGCAACAATTCTTTGCTTTTCAGGCCAAGTCTTGCAGTTCATGTCCTATAGAAAAACAACATCCGACTTACTGTACACAGCTCCCTTAAATCATTTAAACATTTTCTCTGCAGTATAAAACAGAACTTCTGTTTTTCCTGATATTGAATTTTGCAATACTTTTACAGCTACATCCACTATGTTTTTGACTTGGGGAATGGACCTTCCCTAATGAAAGGGAACTCTGACAAGCCTCTCAATGACAACCAGTGGCACAATGTGGTGATCTCCCGAGACGGCAACAATGTGCACATTCTGAAAATAGACTCGCGCACCGTCACCCAGCATGCCAATGGAGCCCGCAACCTGGATTTAAAAGGTACAAGCTTGACCGGATGCAAGCACATGTAAATAATGTATCATTAGTCATCAATAATTCATGGACGGGTGGTCATGTGTAGGCTTAGAAACATGTCACTTCATTTGTGTGACTGTATTAACAAACTGCATTACTGGTGGATTTTTGCTTGTGCACCTCCACCAAGAAAGAAAGGTTTACAACACAGTGGTAAATCCCTGTTCGTGCATCAATAAGCAGGACTGTGAAGTCGCTAATAGCCCAGAAAGCAAAGAACCAGCTGTTAGAATGTCACACAGTTATTTATGAAGGAAGATTTAGTTCAATACTGCTGAATTATATGAGCTATTTACTTATTATTACTAGTTATTTACTTGCATTTGTATATAACATATTGTCATTAAATCCTGTTGTTAATGTTATGAAAAGGGAAGATATGGGAAACATAATATTATAATATTATATAATATAATATTAATATTAATAATATAATATTATAATATTAATATAATATTATATATCATAATATTATATCTACTACAGTAAGCATATAACTAACTTCTTTGATTTGACATACTAGTATACATGTTCAATCTTTAGCCCGTGTGTTTGTGTTGTTTTCTGCAGGTGAGCTGTACATTGGTGGTGTGGGGAAGAGCATGTACGGCAGCCTACCCAGACTCATAGCATCTCGAGAGGGGTACAAAGGCTGCCTGGCTTCTGTCGACCTGAACGGGAGGCTCCCTGACCTGCTGGCGGACGCCCTTCACAAAGTGGGCGAGGTGGAGCGGGGCTGTGGAGGTGAGCTGTGGGAAGGCCCGAATGTTGAATACGCCTAATGACTGCTAATTACAGCACATTTATTAAGAGACATAATTTAAGTTGATAAATGCATCTTGCTTTGACCTGGTTGGAGAATAGTTAAATGTGTAATGGCAACGGTAGTTTTGATGTCCCCAGGTCCCAGCACTACCTGCACAGAGGACTCATGCCACCACTCAGGGGTATGTCTGCAGCTGTGGGAGGGCTTCTCCTGTGACTGCACCATGACCACCTATGGAGGGCCCTTCTGCAATGACCGTGAGTACAACCTCACTCTGCACTCACTCTGCTCTCAGGGGGTACGGGACAGATCCTCTTTGGAAAGGGTACACTGAGGTCAATACCACACACAAAACAATACACAGAAAATAATTTTAAACAATATAAAATAAAATGATATACTACATGGTGTATGAAAGCATCTCAAATCAGAGCACATTTTAGTGCTATTTTAGCAGCCAAAGAGCCAATATCTTTTCTTTTCCAGTGGGATATAGGAGTTGTGCAAGAGCACACAGTACCCCAAGCCTTAGTTGTGTGCATACTGTCCCATGACATTATCAGTTTTATTGCAGTTTGAGGTCTGACCTTCACAAATATTCCCCAATGAACAATTTGACCTACAACACACAAAACTCTTACCACATTATACCACATTTTAAATGTTTCCATTCTAAAATAGAGACATTTTGCAAAGATAACATTATTTTAAAAATGAAACCCATGTTCATTGTAAATAGTTATCATTTAGCTTTATTTTAGTACAGTATGTACTAAATACGCCATGCTGAGTAATTTATGTCTGACTTGAGGAGATAATTATATGGTAAATGTCTTGTTAGCCGTGTAGTTCCAGTGATAGTAGTCTGATTATTGGTTTCATTATAAAAGCCCTCTTTGTCAAACATAATAGTTTCTGACTCTTTTCCAGAAGCTTTTGATACTTACAATAGCGGAGATTAACATTAAGCGCACTGGTCCAGTGGTCATGGGGAATTAAGCTTCCATTGCTACAGCCATTTAGAAGAAGTGCAAACATTTCTGTCATAATCATTAATGAAATGTGCTGTTCTGCACTATTGTTTCCCATACGAATGACATTATTTAAAAAGAGCTACAAGATTCATGGGGAGACATTGTGCTCATGTTTGCCAAACAAAGAATCGTCACATTTTATTTTATCAATCAATCCCAGCGACATTGGGATCAACTGTTGGCTTAATGTGTTTAAATCAAACAAATTAAAGAGCTGATGAGTTGTTAAGTAATACAAGGATCTGCCTGAGCTGTAAAAAGGTGCTTTCCCTGTTTATTAGTCGTAGGGTTTCTCATTATGTCATTGTGGTACTGAGGACTTAAACACACACTTGGACATACAGCTGAATGTGCTCACTGTTCTAATGCATTGATCTTATGTGAAAATCAATACGTTATCCTCTGTAGTCTTTATCTATTACATCCCTTACTGTCCCAAGACCATAAGCCATGGATAAAATGTGCGCTGTGCTGTTTCAAGCTGCTTCTGGCTTCAGACGTGATCAATAGGACAATACACTGGACAGAGCACAGAATTAGTGAGCCATGCAGTCATGTTGGCCCTTTAGCTAATCAGGCATCTCATAATGACCATTTGCCTGTTTCGTGTCTCAACCACTTACCTAATATACAGCTTGTATGCAAAATACTGTGATGTTTTGATTATTATTTGACTTTTTAATCAGAAATACCATTCACTGGATCAAACCACATTTTTAAAATGTACAAGAATACCCAAATTAGGCATCAACTTATATAGCAATAGTTGAATTCAGTATTATTTTCTCATGATGATCTTGGCAACACATTTTTTTTTCCTTTTTATCTCAATACCATCAGGTCTATTTTATGCTTTTCCATTTCTCCTACTATGATGAAGTGAAAATCTGTGCCTTTCATATCTCTATTGTCATAATCTATTGGCTAGAATAGACCACACAGACATGACACTGTATTTAACTATAAGTTGACTTTAAACCTGCTTGCGTTTTCACACTTCACTCATGCCTTGCTCTGAGTGAAGCAGACTTTCAGACTGTTTTTGTCAAACGGCTGCCCGGGGCTAAACTTTGAGAGCAGAGCTGCAGACATAAGCGTGTTTGCATTGATGTTGTGTTGTCAGAAACCAAGGCATGTTCAAAAAGGATGCTGCATGCTGATGTTGTCTTTGCCTAATAATGATGTACATTTCTCTAGTAAAATATTGTTCTTTTCTATTTTTATTAAACTGATATTGTACGTCTTTGAGAAAAAGGCAATTCAGCTGCAGATTTTTTGGTTTTCATCAAGCTGTGTATGTGGGGACTCTCAATCATAGCAGAGGTAATGGCATGGCTGGCCGCTCTCAAAGGTCAAACCAATACATCAGCTCAGCTCGGCGGAAATAACAAGTCTCATGTTTCACATCCAGCCATCATCCAAATCATCACCGCAAATGAAAAATGAGACATGTATCCAACAACACACTTTTATGCATCGTGTTTTGTAACTGTTGGGATTACAATGGTGAGCTGTGGTTTTTAGGTATTAGACAATCAGCTGGCATGGGTACTGCGCCAAACTCACAGGCTTATTGTTTCTCTCCGTCTGTACTCATTAAAAGTACAGTGACACACGTTTAGCACTACACACATTTAGCATTATGAAAAAAGTATTAATTTGATTCTTACTTTAATAATACATAAATAAATACATAAGAAAACACTAATTACTTTTTCTGGTTACTACTGCTATTTAAACATCATTATTATAATTGATTGTACTATAATGTCACTTTTACATTAAAATAAAGAGCAAAGTTAAAGATGCACTTTGTACCTTTTCTGGTGGTTTCCCTCACGCTTGTCGCCATGGAGATGAGCGGGGTCACCTTTGTGGTCTTCACTGATTTGACCTGTAACCTGTGACCTTCCACCAGAATACTCCATTCGCCAAAATGTTGAATCAGTAAAAAGTTCTCAGTGTATCAACTCATTAGTAATACATCCATAATGAAAATCTACCTTCATTAAAAATCATGAACCTTTCTATATGTAAATAAACACAGGTTGTTTTCTCTATTTCCCCCAGTATATTGGAGCTTGCGTCATACACCCGGTCTAAGTACCTCCCAGTCCCCGTCTCATCACTGGTCCCTTTAGGTATAATGACTTTTTGAGCATCTCGCTGTAAACATATGGGGGTGTAATAACTGCTTAACCCCAGATTTTACTGCTCATTATGCAGCCCTATTCCTCCTGTACCTCTGTGCCACGTATGTAGATTTGTTTTTATATCCCCTCAGTGCAATTCCGACAGCAGAGTAACCTATGGGGACCCCCTGTCATCATGGGCACTGCAGATGGTAAATAACAGTAGAGAAAAAAGATTGCTGTTCAAACGTGATGCTAAAATATATTGATTGTCCCAGTTGAGTTGTTGCACCATTTCTCAAACACGAAGCCATTTGCACTGTATTTTCAACACTCACATTTTTTCTTCTCAGTGCCCAAGGCTGTCTCACTTGCCTTTGTCATCTGAAGTCATTTGATGTTGACTGCGCATTGTGATCATTGCAAACAGAGAGAAATAAACCACACTGTACTGCGCAGTTTCGAGTGAGATGAAAGAAATGCTGGAAAAGGTGCACTATGGAACTTTTTTGATGCAGTGTCAATGCTGATTGGTTATTGCATTGCCTGCAATGTTCCACAGTATTGCATTTAACTCATCTATCTACATGGAGACAAAAACTGATGCTTCAAGTTTGTTTTTTTCAGTAATAAGACATACAGATAGTGTTTTAATTAATAGTTACCTGAGTAAACCTGGGTCATTCTTAATCTTCTTATTATAAAGGGTTAATTATTAAGTGTTAATTGTATAAATACAAGATAAGGCAGTCCATAGAGATGAGCAGCTGTTGAAACATCCATCAGAAAGGTTATTGTAAAGTCGTGCACTTTTGTAATAATGATGTATTTACTCAGTGGTAAAGGTAAAAGGTAAAAGGTCAGTGGTGAGTCATAGCCAAAAGGATGAACAATGATGAGGGATTTTGTGCCATTTGAATAAGATATGGACTGAAGATACTGACTTTCCTCAAAGAACGAATCATCATGTTTTATTACCTTACCTTTCTAAGGGCTCAGGACCTGCAGTGCCAGTGCTGTCTCGGTCTTATATATTCATTCCCTTTTTTGTTATACAGTATTTCTTACACATTTATATATATCTCTTTGTTCATTCACTAGACTTGTCTAAAGCTTTTGCACAGTGCTATATGGCAGCAAAATCACTTTAATTCACTGCTCTTTATGGAGACAGATGTGTCAGAACCAAGCGGATACCCAGAGAAACCCAGGTACTTAATTGGAAGCCATTTCTCATAGATTCCTCATCTTCACCACTCTTCCTGAAATCGCGAATGCCCCCACACACCTGACGCGTACATGCTACATGCATCTGACACCCTTTATGTAACACATAACACATGGAGAATACAGCAGCAGCAGGCGGTGGGACGGGACCCGCTTGGCTCTGAGAGTCAGCATGGTCTCTGAATAGTTTAATTTTATGTTGAAAAAAGACAGACTGTTGTGTTAGTAGCCTGCAGGCACACAGTAAAGTACAGCAGCTCTAGACAGGAGCACTCCTCTCTTTTCTTTATATGTCGGCTTATAAACCCTGCACATACATTTCTATTTACTGTGTCAAAAGTGACAATGCCACTGCATGAAGTTTATGGTGTTTATCCAGGAAACATCCAAGCAACTGTTAAATTTAAGTATTGTTCCTGTCCTTCAAATCCTACTCTAATCCTGTATTTTACTACATTGTGGCCTTCTGCTCACTTTAAATAGTAACAAATAAAGGTGTCCTTAGATAAATACAGATGGTAATATAGTAGAATATAGTACTGAATGACAAATATCTATCAATAAAGGTAATTGGGAAACTAAATGCACATATGATCATGCATATTGTTTGAGAACACATTGCAAAACAATTGATGTTATCTCCTAAAATGCCATTACACCATTAATTGCACAATTAAACCATTAATTAAACTATAGGGCTCAGCATTTTGCTGTATCATGGTCCATTCTGCCTTGACCTTCACCACAGGTGGAGTCATTCCGACTTATGAGTCCCAAACGCCATCGGGATTATCCTGGATCGTCCGCCACACTTAATCTCTCGCCCTAGGAGCCATGCCCAAGAAAAAATATTGCTTTTTATAACATTGAAACCCACAGGAAATCTTTTTATTGGCCTTTTATCGTTTTGGGTAAAAATACAATTTCCTATGCATTTTGTATAACCCAAACAGTTGTATGAAAATAGGTGTTGTAAAAGGTTACATTGTGTGAGTGATCTAAAATGTGCACATGCTTACCAGGTATAACATAAATAAATAGTAATCAATTTGGACAGCTCTCCGTTATAATTATGTAATCATAGCTTAAGCTTCTTTTTGCCTGTAATTATTTTCTGAAAATATCTGAAAGAAAAACAGGCCCTTGATTGGCAATTGTTACCTTGGAAATTAATCTATTGTTGAAGAAAGCTATGGACCTCCCTGAGTGATTTTTACTTCACAGTCCTGGCCACTTTACTCAAATTTATTCTGCTACACAAACTTGCTCATTAATGGAGACCTGCATAAATGAATGAATAAATGTAATAAAATGTAATAAAAAATACAATGTAAATTTGGTCCAAGCCTCTTAAATCTTTATCAATGCAAAGTTAAAGTATTTTCAGGCTTACATAATAATGTAATCACCTACAACTAAACCATGCGTAAAATGCATTTTCTTAAATTGAATTAACACTAAGCACATGGGGAGGGTATCTTGCAATGGGTCTCCTGTTTTAACACTCAAGATCTTAACTGCCTTATATAAGCAGCAAGTACATTCATCTAGTTACATGTTTAAGGATCTCAGAATAAATTATTCATGTAAAACTGTGTACATTTGTGTAATTTGAAGTTGTGTGTCATCTTATATTATTATATATAAAAATATTAACGTAATAAAAATATAACAAACAGGAGGCAGCTGTTGCAGTCGTGTTAGCTTTGTTTGTCTATTTTATGAAGCATGTCGGCTCAACATTTAAGATGCTATAACTGTAAATGCAGAGGTTTTCTGCAAGATCATGTCAGCGTTTGGTGAGACATTATTATTGTATGTTTTTGCCTGACTCAGCGTTTTCTCATATCCAATCATCTATATGGTTGTTAACTACACCTGTATCCATACATGGCCCCAGACTCTGCTGGGAGCTCGTCCTTCCTCTAATGGGGTGTTACAGTTAACTCACTTTAGACAGCGGAGACACTTGCGGCCCATACTGATCCACTCCAAAATGAACCAATGGAAATAAGGCTTATGTGTGCCTTTATTGACCCCATGTTGTTTGTAATAAATGTATTAATTGCAGTCAACTTATAAAATCACAAAATCTTTGTGATAGGCGATCTCTCCTTTTCTCCTAGTTGGTTACTGTATATGGCTGTCTATGGATTGCATAACCCCACACAACCACGCCATCCCACATATCATATAACGTGACTTAGACATATGCTTATTTATCCATTAAGCAATAAATCACTGACACATTGCAACTTCAGATTTGCCAAATGCAAGCCACTGTGAATCCCATAAATGACAAATATATGCTCTGTGTGAGTGCACGGGGCCCATGGGTGCAGCTCCCATAAGATACATTATGTAGACACTCGAACCATTTAATTCAGGCAGGGTCATTTTAGAGGTTAACCAGCAGTAGACATAAGAAACTATTCTATAATACTATAGTAAGTTGTATTCTCTGAAAAGAAAAGATTCTAATATAATATTTTAAATGTTCAGTAGAGTGGAAAGGAGATAAGAAATGAAAGTCTGTCGTCCATTTGAATTGACCACAAAGGCGCCGTGCTCAACAGTGTTTTACCCTTTTGGGCTGCAGTTGAATTTTTGTGACATTTACACAGAAAGAAAGAAACTCTGGCTCCTGAAGGATAAAACCCTCTTGACTTACTTTGGCTTCATTGTCCTTGTAGAAACTATATTAAAATAACAGTAGTTTTGCATTGATCACCACAGATGGGTCTATGGAGTGTCTTTTCTCTACTAATAACATACAAGTACTTTACTGAAATGTGTTAATAGTTTTCATGACTGAGAGTGGTGAAAAGTCAATAGGAGGTCCTTACTTGTTTTTGAGTGAATTGGTGCGCTAGCCACTTGTCTCTGTGGTGAATATCTCACTTAGCCTGAAATGTTTCATAGTAAGGCATTAAACATATCTCTCTAGTTTATTTAATTACAGTTGTTTTTATTGCTCACAGTATTTTAAAAACTTAAATTTTTGTACTCCACTATTTTGACCTATAACTTTCATCTGTGAACATAATTGGTTTAGTGTGTTTGAGTGAGACTTGAGTGTAATGTATGGCCCCCTATGACACTCAGCTCAGAGTGGTTGGAGTTCATATAAGTGCAGTGCCCCATTTGATCCTGGCTGCTCGCCATCTAATCTAGCAGCTTTCCCTTTTCTCTGCGTATCTTTACTACCACCATTAAATAAAGGCAAAATGCCACGAGACATCAAGCAGCAAGTCACCACTTCCGCTTGTATTGTAAATCAGTGTGCAGGCTCTATTCATTTGGTTCAACAGTAGTTTTCTATTTGTGCTGTTCACCTCACAAGACATTTTCTCTAAAGCGTCCACTGCAAATTACAGCTCTTGTTTGGTTTGGAAAGCCTCTGATTGTTGGGATGGACTTTTTGAGCTGACATCTTGACACCGACTAACTCACTTTGCAGTGTTGTGTTAAAACAACTCAATTCTATTTTTAAAATATAACAGCATAGCTCATATATTAACACCTATATCAAAGTGAATTTTAAAGATAGTAAAACAGTTTTCATTTAGTAATATATCAGTGACAGATAGCAACATTTAATCAAACACTGGAGTCTGAATTCCTTTATAAATACAGAGCTATAATTTAAAAAAACGTACATAGTTGAATACAGCGTCCCTGTTAAAGATGCTCTGAGGCAGGGTCCACCACCTGCTTCTCCATGAAGGTGTTATTATTATGCCTGGAATATTTCACAATATGCCATTCAACACATCTCAATACGTAGACACAAGCAGATACAAGCAGGTGACCCCATCAGGTCAAGTACTCTTAAGATCTGTGGAGAGGAGAATGTGAACACCTGTAACTGAATTAATGATGTTCAAAGTAATAGTATCTCCATGGAGACTAGCAGGTGGTGTACCTCCCACCACAAAAGTAACATAGTGCACCCATGAGGGCACCATTAATAAACAGCATAAACATGTGTACAAATAGAAGGGCATTGTATATAATCTTATTAGCTGCTAAACACTTCAGTGGTGCTATACTTCTCCATTCATTTTGAAAAAATGTGTATTTCTTTTAAACTGGGGTAATCTGTTATATAAAGTATTTCTTTGTACCTGAAATGGACTGTGATGCTCTTTGCTTTGCACATTAATTAGTCTCACAACACAAGAAATTAAGCCGTGTTCTTTTCTACAATGGACTTTCTCATTATGAAAACACATCTCCCGTGACCTTGTGCCACCTGGACAGCATGTCACCTCTCACCATCATTTAATGCACTCTGATATCTTATTAGCATTCAACTGGGCTAGCACTGAGCTAAGCTATGTTTAACAGATTTAGGAAAATATCAAAGCCATTCTGCCAGTTTCCCTCCAATACGCGACAGGTTATTTCATGATTAGTCACGGCCTCTTATGACTATAATACACTTCGGACTGTAGAGTGTTCAATCTTTCACCAATGTCGCAAAGTAATAGCCTCAAGAAGAGAAATATCCAAACCACTGTCACACACGTTTTCACTTAGTTTAAAATACTGTGTTTTTGTGGAAGGTTCAGCCGCTCCCATCACCACGCAGACATTTTGTGTTTTAAACATTTGGATGTGGTGTCTGGGTGTGTGGGTATGTATGAGTGGGTGTGATGTACCATGAATGTAAATAGGCCTGTAATAGCTCCTTTGACCTTGTGCAAAACCCTAATTAGAAAGAGCACAGCCTAATGACATCCCAGGACTCTTGCCTCTTTAAAATCCAAAGGAAAATCATTAAATATGAGTGCTGCTACAAAATGGTATAACATAAACTTACTTTTAGATTAAAGCATGAGATCATTTATGGCTGTAGACATGTTAGATTTTATAATGATTAATATTTAGCAAGTTTAATTTGTACAGTTTTACATGTCCACACAGAAAACTTAGAGCTCCTCAAAAGTTAATTTCTGGATTAAAAACTAACCTTACTTTTAAAAAATAGTCATACGCCATAAAAGAAATGGTGTTTGTTTCGAATAGTTTGAGTAAGGCAAGTTAAGTGACTGATCATATTAATATTATAATTAATATTAAAGGATTCATGCAAAAGTCACGACTATGAGCTGTTAAAATTGTTTGCAGTCATCCTTATCTTACTCAGAATTGTATTTTGAGTGATTCATGTATTCTTGGGTAATCCTGTATTGTACTGTCTTGTGTTTTAGTGCTCAGAAATGTTCCGTTTCCAGAAATCCCCTATCTTATTTTTTGTTCTTTGTTGAATTCATCAGTATTCCGGCTGACTAAAGGGAAGTGACATGCACATAATTGTTAAGGTAAATCACTTTTCCCAACTGCCTCGTTTTGCATTATATAAGTTTATTCAATAACACTGAATAACTTAAATACTTGACTGGGGAGGTTTAATTTTTGTCTGGCAGATGTTTTATTGCCGTGGCAGTGACAGGCATTAAAGGGGAGGGCTCATAAAAAACTCATTGTGTGATTTAAGTGTCATTCCACCACTTTGTATTGCATTTAGGCTTTGTTAAGTCGTAACAGGCTCTGCGTTGATTCATTGACAACATTCTGAAGCAGACACGTTGACGTTCATGATACAGATGTGACAATTAGACTCACCACTTCCCGCTCATCAGACAAAGCAGATCACAACACTCACATAAAGAACAGAGCAGATTAACCCGAGAAAAAAGCCGCTATAATTTACAGTGTTAGCAAATACAGTAGTTAGAGCTCAGCATAGGATTAAGTGTCAGGGGTGGTTTTTGTTTAGCTCTGACATGCTGCACACTTTTTTTATAACAATCCAATGGGCTTTCTCTGCCAAAAATTGCACAAGGTGTTCCAGAGGAAACACTTTGACAGAATGGCCCACCTCATCACCAACCAAAACAACAGAGCAGAGTGAGAGTGTGGCTGTGGAGAGGCTTTCCCTTTGTCTCTCTCTTGTGTCTCACCTGGCGCCCTCTGGAGGCAACTGTGATGCTGCAGGACACAGAGGACACAGAGGAGGGACACTTTTGTCCTGAGGGCTGTTATGCGTCTCTACAAACTGCCCTGACACTGGATCTGATGACTCTCTCTGTTGAGCTGCACTGAGACTGCACTGTTTGAGTTTTTCTGTAACCATTGTATTTCACTGCTTTATTTGCTTAAATTGTCTTTTGGAAACAAATAAAGTGATTTTTATTTCTTTTGAACTATCGGTCTAGTGCCTCTTAACCTCTGCTGGAGTCCATCTGTTTGTTTTTAGCCAAGGTGTTTTGTTTGTGTGGGGTTTTTTTTTCTATTTCTGTTTTGACAATGATCGCCTCTTGACCCATCACTCAAACCAGAATTTACTCAAATTGAAACGTCACTATCATCAAAGGTGTTGTTGTTCCTCTTGTTGTTCTGGTTGATTGAGAGGTTGTTTTTTTCCAGATTGTTCTACTCATTTAGTTTTTTTGTTTTTCCTTAATCATGTCATTGTTTGGTCATTTTAACATATACTGTTAAAATATTACTTAATCTAATAACGTGTGAGGTGATTAACATGTTGTTATAATAATGATACTTTACTACAAGGAATCCATGGACACATTTTTCCTCATCTGTGTCTGAGGTATACTGAAACAAAAGCCTTTAAAGCAGTACCACAAACAATAAAAGAGAAGGATTTCCTTTAAAGAGCACACACAGAGAGGGTGAAATAGCGCTGGTGAGATGACCGATTCAAACAGCCATAGGCACTTCATAATAACTCAGATAAGAGCTGCATGGGCAGAGGCCTGTGCACTGCAGAACTGAGGAAATCCACTGAGGGGCCATTGCATCAGAAACAAGACCCTCACATTTCTACTTGCAAAAATACACATCTGTAAAAGAGCCGAGTTTTAGTATTGTATTCAAAATGTCATTAGCTCAGAGTAGGACAGAACATTAGTGCAATGTTCCTACAATTATAGCAATATTAACAAATGCAAAACTGCAAAAACAGAGCAAAGAAAATCCTGGAACTCCATCTGATGACAGTTTGTTACAATCCTAGAGGCTGATTAGAAAAAAAACATGACCAAAATATAAGTAGTTTATTAATTATTCTTAAAATTCTGTGACCTTGTTAAATTTACTAGAACTAACAATATCAACAGAGGGAGCTTTGTACAAATACTCACATTTTTATAAATCTCTTTGATGAAACTTTTAGGGCTTGTCATTCATGTTTAGTTCAAGCCCTATAGTACTATATTTTTTAGAGTAAGTAGTTCTGTATTCGAAAATCACATTCAAAGATTATAATAATAACCCTCCTTGTTTGATAAGTTTGAGAATCTCACTTAAAGCAAATGTATTATTCAAAATGTACTTTTTAGAGTTTTTAACCATGTTATAGTTGTTTCCTTTTACCATTAACTCACCCAAAGTTGTATTTTGTGTGATTCATGCATATGTGAGCTATTTTTAATCGCATATTTTCAAGATGCCATATTGCTTATCAGCCCGGTGTTTTCACTGCCACCGGCATATGCCCACTGCTCTCTACTTCGTTCTCCAATTTCATTCTTTTAATCAATGATGCAAAAAAATCCAATCTTGATCTGCAGCTACCCACTGGAGGTGCCAACAACTTCATAGCTCTTTTTTGGGATGATGTTTATGGGATCAGCAGCTTCCACTGGGCACCACAGTTTTCCATCATGAAAGTCAGCTGTCAGCAGACTGTTAAATATTGCAATATAACATTACCAAATTATAACATAATGATCCCCAAGTGTCATAGATTATATCTACACTGGAGGAAATAAGTATTTGATCCACTGCTGATTTTGTAGGTTTGCCTACTGACAAAGAAATGAACAGTCTATAATTTTAATGGTAGGTTTATTTTAACTTTGAGAGATTGAATATGAGAGACAATTTCCTTCCCACCGCCAAGACACTGAAAATGGGTAATGGATGAGTCTTCCAACACGACCATGACAAAAAACATACGGCCAAAGCAATGAAGGAGTGGCTCAAGAAGGAGCACACTAAGGTCATGGAGTGGCCAAGCCAGTCTCTGGACCATACTCCTATGGAGAGAACTGAAGCTCTGAGCTGACAAGCTGCAGGCATAACACCTTAATGATTTAGAGGTGAACTGAGGGAATGGACCAAAATTCCTTCTGATATGTGCACAAACCAAATACAAGAAATGTCTAACCTCTGTGCAGCAAACAAGGGCTTTGTCTTTTTTGGTTAGAGGTTTCAGATACTTATTTCACTCAATGATATACAAATCGGTTTATATAGTTTCATTAAAGTTGTTTTCTGGATTTTCTTTTTGATATTCTCTCTCTCAATGTTAAAATAAACCTACCATCATAAATTATAGACTGTTAATTTACTTTGTCACTGGGCAAACCTACAAAATCAGCAAGGGATCATATACTTATTTCCTCCACTGTATACAGCAAACACAAGCACATAGGTCTGTAAACTGCATCTTCTCTGATGGAGGCTCCAACATCCTTGTCTCTTAAGAGATGGTGGAGCCTCTCTAACGATTCTACACTTATCTCATTTTCATTTGTGGTAATTTTCTTTCTTAAAAAATACTCTGAAAACCATGGATTTTTACTATGAGCAGGGCTGTCTCTCCACAGATCTGACGTGTAACTTGGACACCATAAAGAAAGATAATGTTATTATCATACCGTGTCCAGACAAAGCAATAACATCCCCAAATGACAAACAGGTAGTGGACACTCAGAGAAAATACACTGTGGAACTTTGTGGAACTGTGTGACCATTGTATTTTTGACCCCACACCTTTATTATACTTATAGATGAAATCACAAGGAGCATGTGCACACAGTGTAATGATCTTGTACACGCGATCACATTGACTCTTATTATGCGTCAGACTGGTTAAAACAGGACAAGGAGCAGACTCCCCGTGCACCCTGATGCGGGACTGTCCCGCTGGCCCTCCTCACACAGCTCTGCTCTGATCAGACACCCGGACCACGCAGCAGCTGAGGCCCCCACATGAATCCCAGTTTGTGCATGCTCCCGGGGGACGGGCGGGGCTCCCCACTCCCCACTGCAGGCGCAGTGTGAGAGAGGATAAAGGTTACATTCAGTTTACATCATAAAAGGCAGGCGTGCACACAGAGCCCTTCAGAGAGAGGCTGGATCGGGCTCAGCTTGTGTCACAGAGCAGTAGACCCTCCATTCACCCAACTGCAGCTGTCAGTACATTTAGCCAGCCTTCAAATGATGCCTCCTCTTCTCTGATCAAGTATTTAGGAGAGGAGAGAGCAGGGCCGCCATTGTTGTTTTCCACCATTTATTTTGGACACCAGCCTGTGCACGGTGGAGCACTCATAACATCCAGTCACTTCACTGTCAACATCAACAACAGCTGTGAGTGTGTTCTGGGCCTGGATGCTCATTAAAAACAAATGGCAAAATAAAACTCAAGTGAATCGAATTTAATATTTATAACACTTGGATTGTTCTGGACTGAAGACCATTATAGAGTCTGTAAACAATTGTGCCTCAAACTAAGCAGGCTATAAAAATGAAACACTTTTATTGGAAATGTTGCTTTTATCATAATGTATCAAATTGTCAGTATTGTGACAACCACTTTCTCACCTGTAAAAAAAAAAAACTGTTTTGCAGAATATATCTACTTACATCTTTCTATTTTAAATGGCTGGCCACACAGACACTGGAATAGGGAGACTTTAATTTGCCTTGATGCTCACGTTTAAAGCAACACTGTGAAACTCTCCATGAAAATAGAAAGTTCAAACTACACTTACTCAAACATTTACCTTAGCGATAGATATGTTTTAGTGTCTTATTGCATTTAAAACAAGACGCTAAAGCATATGCTGTTTGAATTAAGGAAAAAAAGTATTCCGTTGGTAGATCATTTTACTTGTCAAGTGAAATCTACTCAAATGATGTTAAATCTTCTTAATTTGAGCTATTTGATTACTTAGATATTACTTTTTGCAGTGAAATAAACTTTAAAAATATATGTAATATTTATCATCATAAATCGTACTGCACTCCCAAGTCATAACATTTTTGCACCCCTCCCCCTTTTGTACAATTGTCCAGACTTAAACACTTACAATATGCTTAACAGCTTGTATAACATATCTAAATACTAAGATGTTATTCACAAACTACATTAAAGTGCCAGTGACAGCTTGGACTAGTTAAGATCATTATATTTAAGATTTTCCTAAACATTTTACAATTTTATTTCCATTTTGGCTCTTCATGTTTATGTATCAAATTTTACTTTCTGCTTAGGAATCATACCTCACACTATACATAGGGGCTTCTCTACTGTACACAGAAGTTATAATTTGACAAATAAAAATATAAGAAAATACCGTTAATCATGTGTAAATGATCTGAAAAAAAAAAAAGTTTCTCTTGTGGAAACTGTGCCAAACTTTTGGATAGAATTTGCCTTAGTGTGAACTCTCTAAAACACTCTTCACTTCCTGTCATTTTCTAAATATTTTCAACTTTTCTTCACAAATTGCTTCTTGATTAGTGTAAAACTATAATTTTATGTGTACAATATGTATTAATCCACAAAATTAAGTGGAAATGAATCATCAAAACCTGTCATACTAGAACTAGAACTATATCTAGATAAGATAAGATAAGATAAGATGAGCCTTTATTAGTCCCACAGTGGGGAAATTTCAGTGTTGCAATGCACAGTTCAAGAAAAGCAGGAAAATGGTAACATGCAGAGATGCAAGATAATAAATAATGACTTGAAAATAATTTAAGAATAGAAAAAAAAAAAATAAAAGAATAAGAATAATAATAGAAGACTCTGTTATGTACAATAAAAGTAACAGTGCAGCATATGAACAGAATAAATCTCAGTAAAGTGACTTCAGTATATTATAATGTTATGTACAGTAATATAACTATGTTTATGTAAGACAGCATTAGACAGGATAAATATCAGTAGAGTGACTTAAGTGAATTATATCAGATGTTATATCAGGGATGTTCTACATGGTCTTCAGTATTGCACATCGATGTGGTTGAATGACACATGCTCATCATGTTCATCTGTGCATTCACCTTCTGCCTGAACAAAAACCAGCCCTGTATTTCTTACTCATAGACATAATATAATGTGTCAGCCATTTGTGCGGGTGAAAATTCAAGAATTGGCTGTTTTGTTCCTTGTCGCTTTAGGATGATGACTCAATGCACATTTCCTGCTCTGTTACATATAAAGTCAATGGGAAACACTGGAGTGAATATGGAGTTTGTTGGATAAAGCAGTGCTCTTATTCCTCTATTTGTGTAATTAAACCAGCATCTGTATCCAAACAGACAGAGCTGGACTTGTATTTATGTTTGGATTTAATTGACTCAAAAAGATTCACCCAAAACAAAAGGGTCTCTATGGCAGTAAGCAAAGCAAAATGACTGTTATATATTTAATTTGTTTCATTGGTAGAAATACAGAGCACTAAACTTAAATTGTTGCTTTGAGATAATAAATGTAAAATTATTCAGCATGTATCCCCCCATTGCCCTTGTGGTAAAGGTGTTTTATTTTTGCATATGTAAAAAATACTGAAAAATATTAATGGATTTCCAGGAATTGTGCTGTAATCCTAAACATAGTGCGATCTCCCATGACATGTTATTATTGTATTCTGGGTGGCACTGTCAGGCAAAGTGCTAGATCATATTTACCGGGGATGTAATGACGCTCTCAAATCACAGTTTTTTGTACTTTCCTTCAGATTCTCCTTTGAGCGCAGGCAGCCAAATGTACACTAGTCCAATTAGTTTTATCTAAACAAATGTGCCTCCTCTGACAAACTCTTCCAATTAGAAAACAAACCAAATTAATTAACTTTTCCAAATAAAAGGAATTAAATAAAACTGAATGAATAGATGGACGTGATTGTGTCAGTATTCATGTAGCAGAGACCCCCTCATGTTTGCACCCTTTGACACTTCATCATCAGTAATCACATGTCTCCTGAATGCACCAGGTTTGAGCCTTCAGTGCAGGATGTGTCACCTTGGATTACAGCTTTACACTTTGAGTCACATGTTTCAAGCCTCAAAAAAGGCACACATGGAGAAGGCACAAGGAGGCACTACTTACTATGACTTCTTGCTCTCTAAATTCATAATATAATAAAAGGCTATTCATCATAATAAAATGCTGGTTAAATTGAAGTACAAACGTGAAAAAAATTGCTTTGTGATTTGGATATCGCCTGCAATACTCGATCTAATGTATGTTTATTTATCTTTGGATCTTTTAAAGTCCTCCTGACTCACCTTATTCTGGAAGCTGCTGTGCGCTGTGGATTATTTTGCACGGGGCTGCCGCTCCTCACAGCAAATAAGTTCAATACAGACTATAAAGCCGTTTTAAAGCCCCACAGGGAATCTCTGCATTGTTGACTTGGTGCACATTTAAACTGAACATTTTACACAAATGAACCTACAAAACTTTTCTTAAATTCATATTTGAAATGAATATGATCATATAACTGGAAGTGCCACCACAAGAAAGCGCTGTTCAGGAGCATTTAGAGACAAAACTGCTGTGGTTTTAGTTTAGTTCAGTGTATGGACTCCTGCGATATGTTTCCTAAGGTCCCTATGTTGCGTGAAAACTTTCAGCGCTCTATAAACCTATAAGATTTTAAATGTTTAATAGATTACTGACAGTTTGTCCATTAATTATTAATTTTTTTGCTTTGTTTTGCTTGTTTGTTTTTAGAAAGAATAATGTCCTGAAATGTTATAAATTACAAATTACAATGTTACAAATGTTGCTTTGTAATTTACTTTAAATATATGCAAAAGTATAATTTACTCATCACAACTTTTTATATAAGTCTTATATAGTACTGATACTTTACGAGCAATGCAGAAGAGGCACATATCTTTAAACTCGCTGCTTTCTCTTACTGACTTATGTGCAACAGAAATAATACGCACATTTTGTAATTCAGATGCATCTGCCAGCCCAACAGCAGGTGCTATTTTTCATTTTGTACTTGCAGCTTAGCTCATGGATTAATAAATTAGGCATCAATCAAGTGTCAGTGAAGCCACTACGCTGCACTCTTATCAGACAAAGGATGTCAAAACTCGCATAAAGAGCAGTAGTGGATTAGATTGAGAGTAGATTAACCTAAGAAAATGGTCATCAATGTTCACCAGAGCTGGGCATGTTTAGGCTGTAATTGAGTAAAGAAATTCTTGATTAAGACATGTCCAGTGTAAAATGTGGAGCTCACAGGATACACAGGGTTAGCGTTAATAATATACAGAGAAGTACAGACAGCCACTTCATAAGAGTAGATAAAACTGTCCAGTCACGCCCAAAACTCTTCTTCTCTTTCTGCTGTTGTGTTGTTATAAATAAATAAAATAATTTAGCTGAGCAATACAAAATTTGGTTTGGCCCTTTTTTTTTCAAATAAGAGACTATGTGGTAGAGCTGTGGTCTAGGGTCAGGCGTCCCTTTCAGTCAAGCTTCAGATTCCTACCCTCACATCGCCCTGTAGAATGTATGTTCCATCATGACTGCTGGAGGATTGGGGCTGTATCATACTCAGTAAGAGCAGATCCATTTCCTCATGTCTTCCTCCTCTCCCTCTATGAAGGACTGGCCCTGTCTACAGCAGTGTCGGTGGCCTGATAAAGGACTAATCCCTCGCTCCCCCCCATTCCTCGGCTGTATCCTATTAAACTTACAGGGCTTTTAAAAATTGACGTTCAGCTCAAGCTCTCGTAACCACTGTTGTAGTCCAAACCACACTAACCTAGCCGCTAGCTGTGACTGAGACCGTCTTACACAGTTGAATGCTTTGTACTGTGTAACTGATAGCCTATCCCAGCGATTAACACTAGGAGGACCTGTTAGTGATTAAAATAGATAAAATATTAGGTTATAAAAGAGTATTTTATAAAGATCTAAACTGTAAAACTAATCGTATCTCTGAGAGGTCATCAAGGCACCACACACCCATTCACACACGTAATCATACACCAGTGTATGCAGACAATGGGGGCAAGGTGAGTTAAGTGTCTTGCCCAACGACAGCATTCATCGGTGGGAGCTGGATTCACTGCGGGTCAGTGGATCTCGCTGCTCAAACAGTGGTGTTTGTTTTTTATGTCGAGAACAGGATTGAACCACTAACTTTCAGATCAATGGACAAACACTGCCCTTCTTTTCTGTGCAGAGATTTGGAGAAAGGTAGATCAGTTATTTGAGCAAAACGCAGAACAGCCTATGGTGATGAGGTCAATACTAGGACAGGCAAACATGGATTCAAACAGACTTCAGACTATTCTTTTCTGGTTTTATACGTTATTTGTAGCATGATAGGTCTATAAGATGAACAAAATAAGTCATTCATGCACTCAAATCTGTGCGCAGTGCTGCTTTTTCCATGGACGCAGTGAAGTAAATGAGCTGTCAGCCGCCCTTTCTCATGACACTGATAGGATCACTGTGGCTTTTTAATACTACTTTATACTGATTATTGTCCAGTCCATAGAGAATACATCTATCACTTGCTCTCTCTTGCCTCCTTTAGTGAAATTGAGAAGTCTTTTATCGTATTGTATGTATCTGCATGCCTGTGTGTTACATTGTATCGTCACCTTTTATTTAGTAGCGCTGTAGTTGGCTTCATGTTCCAATTTGTCACGTTGTGGTATTCTCTCAGCTCTTCTGACCTCATTCACTGTAACTGGCTGTACCCGAGCTCTATTTTCTAGTGTAGCATGCAGTAATGTCTGAAGTCGGACCAAATGTGGCTCTAGGTCACAGAAAGCCGCTGCGTACATTGGCTGCTGCGCTCGCTGCCTGTATCTCTTCACGCGTTCATAAACAAACTCTCACTTCATAACACTCTCGGTTGCTGTTGTGTGGTGTGGTCTTGATTTTTGGTCCATGTACAGCACAGCACCAGTCTCTGCACGCTCAAGAAAAACTGTTTTTTTTTTTTCTTTCCTTTCCAGCCAATTCATTTTGATAGATTGTTCACTCAGTTCCCTTTATGCTCAACGAATAATAAAACGAGATGTGCTAGACTGGTCCCCTCTTGTGAATTAAGATCTTGTTCCTTATACATTGCTGCTTGGAAGCATCTGTGACTCACACATTTAATGCATATAAATACAGCCATTATACATATGATAGCATATTATTGTTCTAATAGTCATTTGATTTCTTGTCATTTACATACAACCCTATAAGTGCATTGGCAGTGTTGTAGCTGAACTGTATAACACTATTGTTTTGACTCTATTATATTCAGTAATTATAGAGGCTTTTGCCATAGCAACCAATATAGTGAGGTTAGAGCTTGTGAACACAACAACAAACTACTAATAATTACTGTCTGGGTTATGCAGTGGCAGAGTGGTGTGTGCCCCTGCCCCTGCCTCCCAACAACTTGTGGGTTCAATTTCAATACTATTTCTATTCAATTTGTTTGTGTAGCTCTGAATCACAACAGTTGCCTTGCAGGGATTCCCAAAATTGTTGATTTAAACAGCCATTCTCCTCTATCTTGGAGGTGAAGACACATGTTTCTACGTTTATATGCATCAACCAAAAAATACATTAGCTGAATTCAAAATGACCTTTTCTGCATTTTCTTTTCAATTTAGTTTTTATTGACATCAGGTGTATGTATTGTGTTACTAAGTTTTGCCTCTAAACATAGCAGTACAATAAATACTACTACTACTTATTATTATTATTAGTATTATTATTATTAGTATGATGAGTCTAAATTTGAACTTGAAGGATCTTTTTACGTAGACTTCATCACCAAACAAATTAACTCCACATGGTCTTTGAGTGTAGCTTTTGCATCATTTCATTTTAAATTGCCTATAGTTCTTGATATTTTTGGGTTAGCACATGTAGTGAGCAGATGCCTTTTTATTTATTATCTCTTTATGAGTCCAGGGTGTAATCTTGTGTACTGCAGAAGATGGAATGGCGTCTCTGGAGAAGGGGAGACACCTCAGCCAAGCAAAACGGTGCCCTACTTTGTTGTTCCCCCTCTCTCCTCTCTGCCTCTGAAAAGCCATAATCACCCGACATTTGGCTGGTCCTCTCATTCGCTTGATGTTCGACATTTAGAGCTGTTCATATTTGTCTCTTTGCTTAATCTCCGGGCTTTCTTGGACATTGTACCAGCATTTCCTCTATTCCGGTTTGCGTGTCGGGGATGGGAGCCTAACCTAAACAGGCAGTCTATTTTTGCAAAGGGAGCAGTGTGCAGCCAACAATAAGCAACTACTGTCACACGTGGCTGCCAACACACCAGTGCCTCTGCAAAATGTGATAAATGTGCTAAAATAAGCATTCTAAATATGGAGGTTTAATGCCTAAACTTTTTCAGACAACTTGACCTCCTTCAGTTTTTGTTAGTACTGTGTTTTGTGAACTGTCTTGCACTCAACCACAGAGTTTTTCTATTTGGGTTTTGATCATCTTTAAGAGAAGTCAGCAAAGAGCCAAGAACACAGCAGTTTATTTAGAGTGACAGAACAGCACCTTCATGGGCTGTATTTTTCTTGTAAGCTCATACCACAAAACAAATGAACGACTGATTAGTTTCTTAATTGTTACTGAGATATATATGAGGCTTTTCCTGCTTTCTCCCCTTCCCCACTTTTATTAGTCTTTTCCAGTATTTTGTATTGAAACCAGCCTCCCTCCTAATGCACAAAATTGTATGTCCTTATACTTGGTTCACATTCCCACACTTGCATGTAAATTTGATTCAACTTGAAAGCTGTATACTTGACATTCCACTATATTCTCCACACTTTTCTTGTTTCCGCATGCAAAGCTCCGGCTTATTTTAGGTGTTGTCGCTTTGAGCCTAATGAAATCAACCGAACATCACCACTGCAGGCCATGCCTTTTAGAGGATGCTCGCATTATGAGTAATTAATCTGAAAGTGCTATGATTAATCCTGCTACTTTACCCCCTGGGGCCAGACTGCGAAAAATCTCCTCTCCTGAGAACAAACAGCTCAGATTTAGGTCTTTAAAATACTGTGCACATCTCCACACATCATGCCAGGTTTGAACTCGGCACGGGAGGCTCCTGTTCATATAGAAAATAGGAAAATGTGTTGCTGTGTGTCACTTTGTTGTGTGTAGTATCTAAAAGAGGACTGAAGTAGCCTCTAGGAACATATCAAAATGCAAATCCATGTTTTATTGGATCAGCGCGACAGAAATGGCTCTTATTCACATGTGTACAGTAGGGTAGTCTAAGCCATGGAAAAAGAAAGATTTTGAATTTAAATAGACATAATGATCCAACTGGAGGCACTTGAAATGGTCAAAATAGAATATTTATCACACCTGAATTCAAACTGAAAGATCTTCAAAAGAATGTTTTATGAATCAGAAAATTCTTATATGGCAAAATGGCCAATTAAACTTCAGTTAAAGCAGACTAATCCAGGATCTAGTTGCTTATTACTTAACATTTGAGGCAATACAATAAATAAAACCTGCATGGAGACAAGAACCCATCACTTGAAAAGTTCCATAGTGCACCTTTAGTGTCATTGTTTCATTAGCCTCTCATAACGACCAAATTCCCCCCAAAACAATATGTATATAGTCAATTGTACAGAGCTTTAGCTATTTGCAAATGATTCAAACCAAACTGAATACAAAATTAAATGTATTAAATCGATATTACACAACATTAACTCTTGTGAGTGTTGTTACAATATTACCTGTGTTTTGTTTCATTCACTCACATGTTTGAGTTCCCCCTTATTATTAATCTGTCTACTTCTCTAAAGCTCACAATGCTCGGTTCCACCTTGTGATGTCATGTCATCTTTTATATTTTGTTTAAAAGAGACTGGCAATTCCAGGGCTGAAATGATCCAAATGATTCTAGTGTAGAACTATGACATTTAAAAACACAGTGGAGCATGCACTGTATTGCTGTATGACATTACAAGGTGGAACAGAGTGTTTTCCATTTGATAGGAGACCTCAATCTAAATATGCAGTTTGTGTGTTGAACATGCATGACTGAAACAAAACACAACCCTGGGTATTTTTTAATGAGAAAACAACATTATAACAGATCAGAAAATAGTGCAATATGGGCCCTTTAAAACAAAAAGCTCAGGAATTTCTCAGCCATCACCATATCCTTTCCAATGTAAAGTAGGTACATTTGTGTTAAAGGTAGAAGATGCGTGGGATGGTCCTATTAGGTAACCAAGGACGACACAAGGTTACATGCATCGCTCCTAACTCTGCTCTTGTTGTCCACATCACATGGCGTTCTTTCATCATGTAGAGCAGGCCTCCAGCTCGTAAATTGATTAATGCAGGGCTTTCATTCTCGACAGCCCGGTGCCAAGATATGATCACTGCCTGGGTAGACGCTCGTGCAGTGGAGAGGCTGACACTGAGAGAGGCTGGCAATAAATCAGTCACTTTTGATGCTCTTCCTTACAGTAACTCAGAAAGACAGAGAATTCATTGGCCTGTTATTTCTAATGTAAGTGGTGCACAGGTGAGACAGTTTAATACAGGTTGACATTTTTTACTTAATTTCATTTATATAAACCAATTTGTGTTTGTCACTTATGATAATTGCCTTTAAAGTTTATGTGGATGGTTTACGTAAAGGTGGAAAAAAACGCTTTTTTATAGGCTCCATATATTTGCTTTTGAATCTTTTTTAGCGCTGTATCATTTTGTAAAAATAGATGTGATGTTTACCAAAGCAGAGAAAATTGCTTTCAGGAATAAACTCACATTTCCAATTCAGTGCCATTTACTAATGTTAAGGACAAGGTGGCAAATTGGTTATGTTTTATGCAATGAAATCAGAATACAGCATACAGTTATTTTTTGTGTGTGTTGGGTCTGGAGGGACTTTTTTAGCATATACCTCTATGTAAATGAAGAAAATATGTGCGATTTTACGATTTCTACATGTAACTAACTATTATATGTTCTGAATTATCATTTGAGTGTAATATAATCATGGCAAATACTGTGAAATTGTTCTGAGTTAAAGATGCACTTTGTAACTTTTCTTTTGAAGATGTGCATGTCTCTTCAGGGATGCTATTGTTTTGTCTGGGAAGCTAAACAAGGAATTGAACTTTTCTATATTTTATTTATTCAATTTCAAAACAGGTTTTTCTTATTGTCTTATTGTGGATGTGCAGGCTTGCCTCTCCACAGATCCGCTCTGTAATTTAACCTAGTTTAGCACCAAGTTTTTAGAGATAGAGGAAATTAATATTATACTTCGAACTTTGAATCTTCCACTAGAAAATTTCCATAATGTACTTTTGAAATCATTTTTTTTTTTAAGTAATAGTTCCAGTAGTAGCAATGATAAGAGAAATTATTTTTGAGGTATAAATTTTAGTGTCCCAACTAGAAGTATTAGCATGCAGTACCAGTAGTATATGTGACAGTAGATAGTTAAAGTAGTTGTACAAATGGTAGCCATAGTACTAGTATAGACACCAGCAGCTGGAATCACAAATGGCAAAATAATACTTGCCATTATGCCCTTGAAGAAACTCTATGTTCGATGAAGCCCACTATTCCCATATTAACCTATAGTCCATGCACAAGAACTGAAAGTACACAAGCTTTTCAGTTAGCTGCAGCCCTGTTAGCTGCAGATGAATATCTATGTTGGACGAGTGTTGCGCGGGGCCCCTCCCATGTGCTTTGTGTTGGATGCCCTCCCCCCCCTCCCCCCGACCTGCCTGAGTAATGGCCTGCGTCGCCTCCTTGTCAGCGCGAGAGGGGCGGCTGCATGGCCCGCCCTGTCCTCCTGTTTCCACGCGTGTCCTTTCAGCTGCTCAGGCAATCCCAGCTGATATCTCTATCGACCGCGATTCAGCTGATAGCGTCGCACTTTCCTCCCTTCACTCTTTCTCTCTCTCTCTCCTCTCAAGCCCCACTGCCCATTTCTAATAATGTGTAATTCTCCACAGTGTCAATACATACAGATTCATTTTGCAATCACGTTTTCCCCACCCCTCCAAAAATCCACAGCAGTTCAGAGACTGTCAGAAAGCGTCTGAACTGGGATAAGTCATGGCGGGGAATAAGTTCTGCATGGTTAAGCAGCATGAGAGAAGCGAGCGAGTGAGCGTTCTAATAGAGGAGTGACTTGTGTACAGATGGAGGTAGAGCAGGCAGGAAGCTGATGCATATAGAGCTGGACAACAAGGAGCTAATCATGGGGCACAAAGGATGGAATATTCAACTGTGTTCAGAGGGCACCCCATAGTTACAGTTATGAAGCCATATTATGATTGGGGAGTTTTCAGTTTGCAGCTGCTAAAAAGTGGTTTGCTTTTTCTGCAGTAATTTAATTTGGTAACTTTTAAACAGGTTTTACCCTCATGTAATTTATCATCTTTATCATCTCATTATTTATTTAGCGTTTGAACTGGGAGAAAATACTCAGCACAATCAGTCCAAAAAAATCAATCCATTGATCTCCCAGCTGATTCAATAAAAGAGAAATTACTTTCTCAGCTTAGAATTTGGCATTTTTATACATATTTTCTATCTGTCCACGCTTGGGAAAGACAAATACACTCGCTTAAAGTATATGTGAAGCCTGTCTGACATGTGGAGTTTATAGGGTTACTGAAATGTCACTTAAACAGTTAAACTTATATGGTAAAGGTAAAATTAAAGAGAAAATGTTAAAGCAATGTTATGCAAACTTGACTCTTATGAGCGTTAAGGCATGTTAGAATGTTGTTTCCTCATCAAAAACATATCTGGAGTTGTGTTTTGTTTCATTCACACATTTCTGGGAGCCCTGTCTACATTTCGAAGCTCAAAATGTTCTGTTCCACCTTGTGATGTCATGAAGCTGTAATTTTCAAGTTTGCAGCTACTTTTCACTATTAGTTCAGCCCAGAATGGCAACTCCAGGGCTGAAATCATCCAAATGATTCTCCTGTATGGAGTTTAAAAACAGTGGAGCACTTCATGTATTGCCACATACATGACGGCACAAGGCAGAGTGTTTTCAGTTTCAGTTTCATTTTTTTTGATGAGGAAACAACATTGTAACATAGATCATAAAATAGCCTAAAATGGGTTCTTTAAGACCTTATTTTAAAATCCATTGTACTTCCAAATACAATATCTCCCCTAAAAATCCACTGATTGAGTCATGCATGTCACCAGCTGGTTTTAATGATCAGATTTAGATTTCAAGATCAGATTTAATTAATCGGTCATCAGATCATTCTAGTTATCTGATTTTACTGGCTGGATAAATGAAGCCAGCACATCCCCCTAAGTTAAAACATCCAAACCTCCTGCCTCCCCCCCTCAGCTCCTGCGCTCATGAGAGTGTGATCTGAGTGCATCATTTGGACAGTGTATTGCAGCTGTATCCCATTGCATCTCTGTACATCGATATGAGCTCCTCGTGTCTGCTCCCTGACAGCTCACCTCGCTGGCTCCTCCTCTGCACCATAAATCCTCTGTTCTCTGTGCCATTGAATCTCTATAGCATGTATTTATTCACTCACATCCTTTTCTTCTGCCTTCACCGTTCCCTTGTATGTTAGCGCCGTGCCTGTTTTCTCATCCCCTCTCTTCTTCCTCCCTCCCTCCCTCTCTCCTTCCCTGCCTCTCTCCATCTCCTCCGCTCACCCTCCCCTCGCCCGTTCGCTCTCACATACACAGAGACACACACACACACACACACGTACTCGGAGCTGTGCTGGATCACAGTCTCTCAATACAGTATTTCTTCAAACGAGCTGCTTTTCTCTCGCTTTGATTAGACGAAAGCTCCGATTCTGCCGTATTTTCTTCTACGGGGGCTGCTGGATCTATTAAAGAGGCGTCGGTGCTTTTAATTAGCATAATTTTCGCTGCAGCAGTCCAAGGCGGCGTTGGGATCGCTGGGATGTGAGGGCTGGAAAAAGTCACCTGGTACGGTTCTTCTTTCTGAGATCTGGAACTGTCGACGCGAACGGCACCCGGACAAGGTAACGAGGAGAGGAGGAAAGGAAACAAGCGGTGAGAGTAGGATCCTCGGCAGCGGTGATGTTGGTGACGGTGGTGAGGGGGAATGCAGCACTAGTCTTTACTGCATGAGACTGAGCAGGTGGAGCGTGAGAGAGGCGCTTTTTGAAATAGACACACACCGCTACATCTGCGCCAGAGCTCGGGGTACTCAGGTTTTTTTTTTTTCTTTCTTTCCGCTGAGAGCAAAAAGGGAAGCTGCTCTGAAATTCATTATTTATTTTGTGGATTTTCTCTTTCTTTAGCGCGCTGCAGCAGTCTCTTCTCCCCCTCCCTATCTCGCCTGGCTCTCTCCTCTTTTCCAGCTAAGGGGGGAACAAAAGCGCTGGTTTCTGCATTAGCCAGCATCACTACATCTATGATTATTTTTATCAAGTCTTTTTTCGCCTAATGAGATGTGGCGTGTCCCCGTGGATGTCCCCCGGCTGCGGTGCTTGCACAGAGGACTACTGTCTTCACCTCACCCCCAGCAGTACCTGTGGGCAATGGAGCCTCTTATCAGAATTCTTGTCACATGAGGAAGCTACGTCCTGCCTCTTCTCTTTGCTAGATATGGTGAAGCCTGCTTGAATCTCCACCTGGATTTGCTGCCCCTCTTTTGTTGGATGCTTTTTGTTTGGAATAAACTCATTGTACTTTCAAAGCCAAAATGTTGAGTAGAAGAACTTAAGCTGCCCTTTCAGTTGCCTCCAAAATTAATCATATTTTTTACATTTTGAGGATATATTTGCCTGACCAAGCTAAGGATTCACAAAGGAATGAGACCAAACACCACTGTCATGCTATCTGGTTTTCAAACACCACTCAAAACCAGCCGATTGGCACGCATGTGGATTTGATATCACCATGGCGCCGGCACCCTTCGCCCCTGTATTGGGCCAGCCGGGCTTGAGCCTTGGCATGGGCCTTATGTACTGCTCTAGACTCTTCCTGTGGTTTGCCCTGCTCACAGTGTTCCCCATTCAAACCGGGACAGCACGTGTGTCATCCAGCCTCAGCACCACCCACCACGTCCACCACTTCCACAACAAACACGGCACGGTGCCCATTGCCATAAACCGGATGCCCTTCCTCACCAGGGGGGGACATGGTAAGGCCTTTGTTGTTACACTGCTGCTGCTCCTATATGCCAACTCCATAACTGCTATTTTTGCACAATAGAAATAATTAATGGGTTTGACTGTGTGTTGTCGTGTCATGGGAAATTTTGAACTGTGATGTGAGGGTCTGCGGGGAGACGTGTCTGTCTAGTGAAATCTAAATGCATAATGAATCCTTTACACTAGCTTTGTGCATCATTACACGCCTTTATCAGTCCATCAGTGTCACTGTAGCTCGGCCTGTCCCCCACTGCTCTCCAGGATGCAGAGAAAGCACACATCAATGGCATGGTGAATCATCCAGGCATATCTTTTTTATCGTATTTTTCTATGAGATTGTGTCTGTTATAAGAAACAAGATACATTCTGCAGGAAGGCTTCAAGACATATTTACAGGCCTCCAGCATTTTTGCTTAATCTACTATCAATTAAATAGTGCAGTGGATTGATGTCTTCTTTACATGGGATTATAGTTATGGCAGTTTAATTGGCTCTCTCAAAACGCTGACAGTGAAGCTGTTACCCCTTAACACATTTCGCTTTGAAATTTCAGACCAGCGTTCTTAGGCCTGACTTTCATAGTTTGCACTTTTTGTAATGGGGCCAAAAATGTGATGAATTACATCTGTGCTATTATAGGCTTTATCATTTCAGGTCTGGCTTTTTGCAGGAGTGGCATAGGCTGAGATCAAACAAGCCCACAGTAAAACCACTTCAAAGAACATGCTGATAAATTTTCAATTACCTTTATTGTAGATATGCTCCTGTAGGTAGGGTTCCAGTGTTTTCTACAGAGCTATTCCAGTCATGTCCACAATAAACCAGCCTGTTACACACATGGTTGATGGTAATTGGCAATTTGTCTATCACCGGCACTGGGTGGTTATGTAACGGTTTACAAAATTTCCCATGTTCTTTTGAGAACAGTCTCAAGTGCCATTTTGATGAATAGGAACGTATGATTTTTCGGACACATCCATTACTCTCCTGGATTTGTGTTTGAGCGTCAAGGCTATCCAAAGACGTCTATGAGCCCACAGCTATGGCTATTTATAGGCCGCCTTCCCGGATGCAATGCACACAGCTACCATCCTAAACATACACTCTATTAGTGCGTACACTGTGTGGTACAGGTAACAGTGTTTAGTGAGCTCCTGGAGTTTACATACACATACACAACATCATGTAGGCAGTACGGAGGACTGGAGAGTGCACTTCCCTAAGCCTGCTTAAATAAAAAGGTATGGATCAAGAAGAAATCAATTTTTAAAATCCATCAGGAGTTGAAAAGGTGTGATTTGAGACATGGCATGTAGGCTACAGTTATCTGTGTGTGTGTGTGTGTGTG
>KN490573.1:392-11516 GCA_000787155.1 Scartelaos histophorus | reverse complement strand
CTCATTCTCTGACATTTTTGTTTGTTTTGTTTGCATTTTGTTTGTTTTGTTTGTTTGTTTCAATTTTGTGAAGCCTGCCGAGATAACTTTATGATTTTGGGCTGTACAAAAATAAATTGAATTGAATTATGGATATAAACTGAGACACATGTTGCCATTAAACAAATATTGTCGCACAGCTTATATAAAAAAATGTGTGGGTCCTATGAATAAAACTATGACTTCCAGCTGTATTTTAGAAAGTGCGGTTATACCTGCATGATTAATTTTTAGACAAAGCAAAACATGGGATACACAAACACCATTGTGATTATTATAAGGATAAGGATATTATTGCATATATGGTTTTTTGTGATGAAGAGGCAGTACTATACATTACAGTCTACAGTAAGTGAGTGATTTCAGACACATTCCCGGTTGTGTTGTAGCAGCAGAATCACAGATGGGCCACACACTCAGCTCATTATTCCATTATAGCAATTAAAAGAAGACTACCTGGTGTGCAAAAATGGAGAGCAACCTGCTTGGCTATACAGTATGACCGCGGGCGAGCTGGTCAGCAAGTCACACTCAACTCTCTCAAGTTTAATGGAACAAGTTTCTTCTAAAGCAACATTTTGCGGTAACGCCAAACATGTTTATAAGTCGATAAAATCACGTCACACACAAAATACTTATCGAGAAAGTTCTGAAAGAGTGAACTCTATTGGAGGCAGCTTTCCAGTCTCATCTAGATTACGTTTTGACAAATGATTATGATGATTGTGATACTTTCCACAGACAATTCGACTTTTTCATTTCCGGCTAAATTGTCTCGGCTCCAGGCTCCATGTCCTGGTGGGCTTCCCTCCAGTCTCATCTGTGCTCAGTGGCTTTATTAAAACTAGCATTTGTTAGCAGGAAGATAGTGGATATGCAAAATGTGGAGCTTTAGTAAGTCTGCCTGTTGGAGAAATAAGATATGAAGAACGCCTGACACAACAGATAAGACTCATGACTAATGTTGGCAAGATTTCTGTGTTATTACTCTTTTAATTGTATTATTTTGGGCTGAATATGTATACACAGCATTTCAGTAAGGACATATTTCAGCACGTCATTCATAACCATAGAACATATGTGAACATGGGGTCCCTATCAGCTCCATCGACTCTGCTCAATGTCTTCACATTGAAAAATTGTCACTCCTCCCTCTGTAAGCGCTTCAGTGAGCCTCGTCATTTTGGTCTTAAAATGTTCGTATTAACCCGTTCTACATGTCCGTAAATAAATTCCTCTTCAAATATGGAACTAACTCCAAATTCACTCCTATAACTGGCAGCCTTATGTGCTTCATTTGTTTTGACTGGAGCCAAACACTATGGGTAATGTGTGGTTAAGTTTGGCTTCTAAAGGTTAAGATATAAACATAATGAATACACTGATGTTAGACGTCATTCTGGTGGACATCACACAGAAGAAAAAGATGTGGACCAGTTCTGTGTTGCTTATAGACCATTCTCGTAGAGCTTTCCTTTTGGTGATCTGATCCTCAGAAACTCTTTTGTACCTGCTGCTGTGCTTATAATGAGCATAATAAATGAAACAATAATTTTGGGGGGGGTCAGTATTTGTCATGAGTGCTTTTTCTTTGCACTAGAGGGAAATTTTTGGTTAATTTGCTGTTTTGAGGTTGAATTATGAAATTCTATGACTCATTACAGATACAAACTAACCACTTAAGTGCCGCTTTGCTAATAAATGAATTCATTTTAGGCCTCTGTTTTCTGTGTTCTCTGTTTATTTTGTGCTTTGTATGAGGTACATGTTATGTTTTGTCTTTATTGTCCATATTGTAACAATTACTAAATTGGCTGACAATTACCTAAGTAATTGATAATTTGCAATTAATCGCCTTTCAAGAATATCACATAAATGGAAATGTCTATATTAAATCTTATTTCCAAACATGCAAGTTGCTAATAGTTAGGACATTTGCTAATCTAATGTAAAACTGTGTAATTAATGTATAATATAGTCTCTCAAATGATCTGGAGTGTCCCTTGACTTGTTTTCCATCCAATATAGTAAAACTACTCATGCTGTTAAACAATATTGTTAGACAATATTTTCATATATTAGATGAAAAGAAGCCTGGTGAGAGTGTGTTTAATATGAGATAGACAACTTTTTCATATATCGTTAGAGCTATATGTTGCTTTGTTGATAGTGTGGAGCTAAATGTATAGACATAGTGCAAGTCATTTCAGTGAATATCATTTGTGCTGGCTCCGTGAAGCCAGGGGAGCATGCTGTGTGAGGAAATTGTTCTGCTAAGTGAGTCTTCCCCTCACATCGCCGCACGGCGTTTCTCTGTATAAATGGCCGTCCGGGCTCTTTGACAGGAACACACATCAATCTCTGTGTGTCTGCAGAGCCAGAGGGCGAGTGCTGCCTCTACCCGTCTCAATGTGTTGAGTTTGTCTCCTCCGGCCCCTCGCCCTGTACAGCATCAGCGCTGAGCACTGTTCTGGAGACTGGTCATATTCATTAGAAAAATCACCACTGTAGACCCCACCATGACTCTGACTCTACCTTTTACAGGAAGTGGCTCTTTCAAAATGGTGTATGGAAAATACTAATCAATTTTCTTCTTAGATACACACACCTCTCCTATTACCACCAAGCACATATATGTAATATATATAATATCTAATACAAAAGGTGTTTTTTTCTTTCACCCTTCATAACAAGCTTTCCTCACAATTTGTTGTAAAATTACACCCCTTTGACGCAACAAAACATTTACATTTTCAACATACAGTAATTTGCAAGCTTTCATCCACTGGTAATAATCAGTTCTCATAAAAATGGCATATCTATAGTTGGTTCCACTGGTTTCTGGGCTCTCTCATTTTTCATGCTTACATTGTCATGACCTAGAAGAGTGTGTATGTTTCTGATGTGTGGAATAATGCGGTGCGCTGGTGTGGTGCTGCTGCGGCCGGGGGAGCGCGTTGCCATAAAATATTAACGACTTGGAAGCCCAGCCTCGTGACAAGATGAATGTAATTGGCCCTCGCAGCTCTATCTGTGCATGTTAATGAGAAGGGCTGGTATTTAAATCAGGGGCGCCCCAGACACTGGGGCTGCAGTCCAGAGCACGCACAAACAAAGACACTCTCAAAGAGCACACATGTAATGAGATAGATGCTCCAAAGGAGCCATATTATGTATTTGCTTTTTTTTCTAACATTATTCTTCGTTCAAAGGGGAATAACATTTCTTCTATATGAAAATATTTGTATTTATTTGATTTTTGTTTTTTACAAATTTGTTAGTTACTCATTATACCCTTCATCTAGTCTACTTACTTAAGCCACAAGGTGTCAGTATTAGGACCAATCACTACATTGTTTTAGCTAAATATTGGTTATTGGTCCAGTATAGTTCCTCAAAAGTATGTTAAGAAGGGCGTTGCAGATAGCTTTTTAAGATTTATTCTAACCTCTGTGACTTTCCCCTCCATGTAAATGCTCCCATCAAAAACAGATATGATTTGCCCAAGATGGTTCGAGAGTCGCCAGCAGCTCTCCAGTATTTCATAAACTATATGTTTGTTACAAACATTCAGTTAGAAAACTGTACCCATACCATCACATTATAGAGTTTGAATGACACATGCTAATGCTAATGCATGCTTCAGTGTATTTTTAACATGTATTGACACCATGACAGACATTTACAGACTCCTGAAATGATTCGACACCTGCACCACACCTGTTCTGCAGCAGCTGGGGTCACTGAAAGAGAGGACTGTGGAGCCAGACTCTAACAACATGACCACCTCAGGAGAGAACGCAGGTAAGTGCACACAAACAGCTTTATACTCGCCTCCCAGGGGGCAGGACATGGGCTGGAGCAGGCTGCACCAACATTATCTGGATGTTACAGGGGAGGAAGGCCACCTCGTGCACAATGCATGTGTGGCTAATCCTTTATTCAAACTGTAGGCAGTTATACAGGAAATTACATTATGAATTAATTATTTTCCAAATCAAGTGTTTAACGTCTAACCAGAGGTTAGCCAGTTCAAATGTCACCTGATCGCATATAATCATTATTGTGTCCCTAAGTGAAACACCCACACTGATCTACAGGCCTAGAACCATTTTGATAAAGCAATTACACATTACAATTACTCATTACACATACAATATACAGGCCAGTCTATTATTTCTCTGCTAAAATACAATCACCCATAATCAGGAATTACTGTCCACATGTAATTTAGGTTATGATGTAGTGAAAATAGTTTCAGTGTGCAGTGGATTATTCACATATATGAATCTAAAATGACCAAATCTGATTCAAACTTCTCTCATTCTCTCATGACCAATGCAAAGTGCAGCCTGCAGATGTGAAACTGTGTTTCTTTCCTTTGGTTATTGTTGTTGCTTTTGAACTTTGAAGTGGCAGTTGCAATGTGGTCATCCTCAGTAGCACCTTATAAAAACTTGCCCAGGGGGTGTTCTTTGGTCACATGACTGCTGAAGGAGACTGTGGTGTTTCTGAAACCTGGCTGGCATGTTACTGTGTTTGTGTGTGACTCTACAGACTGGGACAGACCTGACACCCTGGGGTGGGGGAGGAGCAGGCGCGAGGACAGATGGTCTCCCTCATGGTGGCTGAAATAAAAGAGGGAATTAGAGGACTCTGTGGTGTACACTCTGACGGCAATTACAGCAAATAGATTGGAAGTGGACCTCCAGGCACCTGGGGAGGCAGCTCTGTGGGGAAGCTCCACCTCTCCAGATCACTGAGCAATGCAGATTCAAACAGTGGCAGAGTCCAAGCTCACACTATTAGCATGCCATTGTGTACTAGCCCAGAAATCATCCAACAACAACAACTTACCTCAAATTGGATTTCTTTCTAGTCATTTTCTTGTTTGTATCTGTGTAAAAGACGGCTTTACAGAACCAATTTCAGACGTCCCTGGGAGCTGTTTTGGTTAGTTATTCAGCTGCCTGCAGGAGTTTGAAAACAGTCAATTATTTTTGTCTTGCTCGCTTCCGCCCATTGATTCTCAAACGATTTTCACTGCCCCGGCAAGTAAGGATATGCAGTGATTGAATTAAATAAGCCCACCCAATCAATATAAAATACGTAACACGTACATGGCTCTTTCTCATATCGCCTGTGGAGACTTTGAAGTCATTGCCGGTGAAAATGCAAACAAAGTTGATATAGACTTTTATAGATTTGGGAGCGTCTTTATGAAGTGAGTAGATCTATCAAATATTTGGGATGTAAAATGTTTAATGCATGTCTTCTGGCAATATTTATGCTAAGAATTTCAAGTAGGATTTGGTGTCTCAGTTCTCCTCTGTATTCTGAAGTCATTTGAAACAATGGAGATCAGCAGATTCCATTAGCTTTGCCCTGTGGCTGAATGAGTGAAATAGCACTTAGAGAACAAGTGTCTCTAACCCCAAAACCTCGTGTTCCCATCAATGCAGAAATGATAAAGACCCAGGCTAATGAAACTAACGGCTCCCTGCCAATGCCCGCCATAAAAATAACATTTGGGTGAGAGGGACCTAAAGCTTATCCATTAACCTCAGGGATCTGTCTACACGATGGTGCCAGCGTTTCTAAAATACAGACAAGATGGCTACAATAAAGTTACATCAGCACTAATTATTAAAGGTCCCATATTACGCAAAATTGACTCTTGTGAGCTTTAAGCCTTTAGTTCAGTAATAAATGGCCATTCCAAGGCTGAAATTCATCAGGCAAATTATTCTAGTGAAGGTGTATGGAGTTTGAAAGCACAGTGGAGCTCTTCTTCTATTGCCTTATGACATCGAATATGGAACAGACTGTTTCTGTTTTCTGTTTGAGAGAAAAACACAGGCTATATGCAGGTTTTGTGTGTTAAATGTGTGTGAATGAAACAAAACACAACTCCAGGTATGTTTGTGATGAGGAAACAATATTAAGATCAGAACATAGTGTAATAAGGGCCCTTTAAAACTTCAAATTGCTGCACAAACCATCATCTCATTATTATGGCTGACTAATACTGGTTTGTATTCAATAACTGGCTCCACATTTTACCTTCAAACTAAATCAGGAACAAGCTTTGTATTGTGTACAATGTAAATAAGGGCAACTTTTGGCTCGTGAGTTATGGCCTCGGGCTGCCTTCCCTCGCTGCATAAATTCATGAACAGTAAATCACTGGTTTCTAAAAACAAAAGAGAAGAGCCATGCATAAAAGATAATTAGGATATGAGCATATGTAACTGATCAAAGTGGTTAGTCATACCCACATTTGAGGAGTTTTCAAGCATTAATAACTTTCAAACACACAAGTTCAAGTTTCCCTTTTGAGTTTTTGTAAACATACACAGTCTACATGTTCTTAATAGTTGTAAACTGTAATAGCTCTTATTGCTTTTATGGAAGCAATTAGATGTAATGGTGAAGAGAAATGCTTTTGTCACTCAATAAGAGAAATAAGTTTTAAGTTTTTCAAGATGTTCATTGTGAATAATTATTTGATGGTGCAGGAGATGACAAAATGCACTAGAAAGGCTTAACCATAAAGAGGGATTCCATTATGACAAATTAGTGAATATATATTTTAATTATATTAGGAATATAAATATATGTATGTAATATCAGTGCTACTCAAATTGCAGTATGGGGGCCCTCTGCAGTTTGATTAGGGGTGTGCTACAATATCTAAATAATGTGATATTTAATTTGGTGTTACAGTATCATTATCATGAGCTGCTGCATCAATATATCGCCAAGAGTATTTTTTGGTATCTTTAGCAGTTTTCACTAGCACTTTTGTTGCTTATTTGGTGGAAGTAAACGTATTTATACAATATGTTTGATATAGTTTGTGTAACTTAAATGATGGTGGTATTGAGAAAACAAATTTGATTATTACTTGAAAATGTTTGCAATCCTGTGGTCTATATACAAACAAGTGCAACATCTTTTTACATATAGTCAGATGGTTTGGGGTTAGTGCATCCTCGCTGTACTATTGGTGTTCTATAATGCATTTCTGTTGACTTAATGTTCAGCAGCTGCCATGGTGACAAAATGCAAAAACACAACCAAAAAGTTTTTAAATGAGTCTCAGTAAAAATACAAATTAGATTTAAACAGCACATTTTCAAGAGCCTGTGATTAATTTGGGTTTTCATGGTTCTGTTTAGGTGGTTCATTTTCAGCAAAAAGGTGAGAGTGACTAACTGAAAAACTGTTATGGCTAATGCTAGTTAGATTATGACTATAATTTTATGTGTGAAAGACATTTTTAAGATCAGCTCATCTGTTGTAGTTCCAACTCAATCAACTCCTTCTGGTCAGATTGTGTAAAAACAAAACCCAGATTAAGTCTGATTTGAGTAACAGAGCTTCAGACAGAGCAGTGCTTCCCTTCAGCGTCACACCCCCAAGGGAATTTGATGACATCAGCTGCAAAGTATCAATAGACATACCTTTTTAAAAAATATAAAAAAAAAATCTCAAAATATACTTTATATATGACTACCTTTAAAAGTGTATCATTGTGTATTTACACAGTTTCATTGGTTATGCTGGTGAAGCCATGCAGCTGCCGCAAACACTATTAATTACTGCATGGGAACAAAAGCATGCATTGCAATGACCTAAACCACCTCAGATATTTCATTTCACGCTTTGGCATATGCAATTAGGCTATTATTCATTTAACACTTTCAGATACCAGAGATGTATTTCAACACGAATAACCCCAGTATTTGCACAATGTAAACGCACACCAGTGTAAATGTAATAATCATCAAACAGATTTAATAAAATAAAACAAAATCTTATCAGTGTTTAAAGAACTATTCAATATCCTCTGTGAATGATTTTAATAGAGTGAGTCATATTTCAGGTGGCCTGCATTTCAGATTGTATCACAGCTCAACATTCGTCACCTGTCAAATTATTTTCCCCTGCATGTCACGTTCATTTGTCAAGAGCGCCGTTGTTCAAAGTTGCCTGCCGTTTCACATCCTATGAGATCAGATTTGTAGGGATTTTTATTTGGATGTCATATTTATGGTAATGCTACAATAATAAAATTGCTTGCAACTCTAAATGCTATTTATCTACGTCTGGGCGCATTAAAGCAAACATAGGAGACTAATGGCGGGGGATGAGAAGTTGAATTGTTCACTATGTTTCATTGTGTAAGTTTAATTGTTGTTATTAGGTTCTTTGTTTTCTGTCACACATGATTATCATGATTGCCCTGGTTGGTATTGGATTAATGGGTGTAACTTGCACTATTTTCTGATCTGAGTTATAAAATTCAATCATTCACAGATGTTTAACACACTGATCCTACATCATTTAGGCTGAGTTCTCTCAAACTGAAAACACTCCAGTCCACCTTTTGATGTCATGTGGTAATACAGGAAGTGCTCCACTGTGTTTTTAAACTCACTTAGATCTTCACTAAAACACTTGGTTGATTTCCAGTTTCTGCTGAACTAAAGGTAAAAAGTAACTGTTAACTTGAAAGCTACAGCATCCCAAGGTGGAACAGAGCTCAGAGTATTTTGCACTTTGGAGACTAATCATAAAAGGTTATTGGTTTTTTGGTGAAGTAACAACAAAGCTCAAGAGTCAGTTTTGCGTAATATAGGTCCTAGGAGATATATGCAAAATCAACTTTTATGTTTTGTTTCTGTGTTTCTGACCTTGTTATAACAGTGTTGATTCATGCATTGAGAAATCCTATATTGCCCTGCATTTAAGGTTTGAATGCTCAGAAAATTCCTGTTTTCAATTACCTCCTATCCCCACCCACATCTACTTAGTTGCCGTTATTTGAAAAATGACACAAAAAAAAATGCACCTACCCTATTATAACAAACAAAAGACCAACCTGCAGATATAAATGATTTGTGTCTCTCTTGTGTGCAGATTTGATCTATTTCCACCTTGCTAAAACAGTTTTACTAAGCATGAATCACTTGTGAGAAGTAAACAATTGCTGCCTGCCTGTAAAGTGTAAAGAGGAAGTCATTACACTTAAACCCATGTTACCTGAGTTCTGAAGGAGTGTTAATGAGTACTGGACCTGGCTGGACTCTGGACCACCTCAGACCAGTCTCCTCCTATAACTCCTGCTTCTTACCAGCTTTTTAACACCTTTATATTTCTACAGGCCCTGATCAATGCCAGAGGAAACCATTTCTTATCATTCTTCCAGCTACTTAGCGGGCACGTCTGAATTATAGCCGGTGTGTCCCATGCGCATTTATTCTTCTGTCCTGACAGTTTTATGGAAGTCATTATCCGCTTTGTGGCCATAGCTGTGAATGGAGAACCTGTGGGGGTTTTATGTGTAGCCAGTAGCTCCTCCGCTCGCTGACCACTTTTAATGTTCTCGGAGAAACCAAAAGAAGCCTAGATTGGGAGGGTTCTGGAAGGGAGAGTAGTTAGAGGCTGTTGATGTAAGGGCAGCGGAGAGAACTGGACCTGAGTTTTATTTACCTCAGGTGCAATGGCTCATTATAATGGTGTTAATGAGCAGCAGATGTGGCGGAGTGAGGAGGGAAAAACGTGGCGTGGCTGGTCGGGGGGGTGGAGGCGGGTGAGGTGTGGTCTGACTGGGGCCGGCCCAACACAGAGGTCCGTCCCTGGATTCCATATTTTCCCCTTATGACAACAAACGCAGTCTTCACGCAATAACATCTACTCAGCAAGTGCCATTAAGCTTACACCGAAATAGGGAGATTGAGTGAGAGCCCTCGCTGTGGTGCTAAGCTGAAACATCACTGCATATGGGGTGGATGATTTCAGTCTGTAAGGGTGTTTTAATGTCCTATATTGAACAAAATGTATTCTTGTGAGCTTTGAGACATGTTATAATGCTGTTACCTATTCAAATGCATGCTTGGAGTTATGTTTTCATTCACATTCCTTTGTCTACATCTCCAAAGCTCAAGTTAACAGCTACTTTTTAACTTTTGTTTAATAAAAATCAGCAATTCGACCACTGATATCATCCATATGATTGTGATGAAGGTGTGTGGAGTTGACGTCACAAGGCGGAGCAAAGTGTTTTCCGTTCGGGTGAAGCACTCAGCCTAAATATTTGGAGGATTTGTGTTTTAAACGTGTTAAATGAAACTAAACACAACTTCAGGAATGTTTTTGATGAGGGAATCACATTATAACATCAGAAAATAGCATAATATGGGGCCTATAATTTATATATTGAAGTAATCTAGGTTGGTGGTTTGATTTCCACTGCAGTACTTTGGGCAAGACACTTTGCTTTGTCCTCCTGTGTGTGTCTTGTGGCTTGTGTGTCTATTCCTGATCATGTGATGGATGGATGGACAGTTTCTGAGTGCTAAATGAATTTAATTTTTGATATCTTGATTTTTCACGTGCATCAATTGTCTTGAAATGAAAATGACCACAGAAAAAAAAACTCAAGTCAGTTCACAATTATAAAACAACCCAGTTTAAAAATGAGAAAGAGAATTTTTCCTATGCAGAAAGTTTAGCAATACTGAAGCTGAAGTCTGATAATTAGGATTGTGATTTTTTACTGTGCACATTAGTCAGAGAAAATAACTTATTATATAACTGTAAATGAAATGATAAGTACACTTTATATGGAAAACAAAATGTATACACTCTTTACAAATATGTGAGCCACTGTACTATACAAAACATAGTAGTAACACTGTATAGTATTATTTGTTTAGTAAATAGTGACATATTTCATGTAGTGACCGCTGCTCATTGTTTGTGATGAGTAAGCAGCCCAGGTTCCACGCTTTTCCCTGGAGATGGAGGAACAGTGTGTGGAGGAACAGCACATTTGTCTCCCTGTTGAGTTTATTATTTTCTCATTCATAAAAACTTATGTGCAGCTAAAACGCTCCGTTACTCTGCACCATGTATCTGCTTTATTGCAATGTAAAGAGAGCGTAGGTCCACCACCATGTTCTGTATATAGAAGAATGCTGCAGTAAATAGATATAATGTAATAACAAGCGCACAATAGCACTGAATTACACAGCAAATGTATAAAGTAGAACACTTAATGACCAACCACAAAAAATA
>KN490572.1:16387-32604 GCA_000787155.1 Scartelaos histophorus | reverse complement strand
TTATATTTGTTAACAATGTTTCACACTTTTTCCATAGTGTTTTTTATACTCTTAGCACCGCATACATACCTGTTCTCCCCTTGTACTCCATTCTTGTAGATGCCTGGTTCAGAAATAGCACGCGGAGGCTGAGGAGTGAATGACATCTCCAATTTGATCAAGTGTGTGATAGAACAGCAGACAAGAAACTGATTTTTCCTATACAGTGTCATCCCCTGAACGCACCACACACACACACACACACACACACACACACACACACACACACACACACACACACACACACACACATACAGAACACAGATATGAAGATGTTACAAAGGATAAAAATGCCTCGAGCACACTGATAATAAACATTTGCTGCTTGCGACACTTAAATGAAATGCTACAGGCTGCTCTGTGAGCAAATAAGATGAAACATGATTCTTATAATTGTTAACTTCACTTATGGGGAAGAGAGATCTGAGATGACAAGGAGTAAAATATAGGCTAGTACAAATATGCTCTAAGCTTGATACATATCATAGAAAAAAATATATATAAGACTTTCTGTACTTTACAAGGATGAACCAGGCTTGACTCTGTGCGTTAAGATGGATGTGATTGTCAGACCTATCAGAGAAGCACATGGTCTGATTGTGTCAGAACAAACATGGCATAAATATTAGTCTTTAGCATGCAGCGTACTATTACTACACATACTACTGAAAATTTTAATGGTTTGGATATTGGTTCCAAGATTTTGATTCAGTTGATATCCGATTTTAGTATATAAATTGTTATAATCACATGATGCACACTCTTTACCCCAAAACACTTAATAATGAACTTGTAATTTCTCAAATCTGTTATGTAAATACGTTATATGCTAAATTAGTTACACATTAGGATAACTGTTTGCCATGCATGATTTGTGTTTAAAGGAAATAAACAATATATTCAAGCTCTGCCCTGGCATTGGCTGATATCAGGTGTCAGCAGATACTTAAAGCCACAGTATCAAGGTCAGTATCGGATCATAAAAAGCTGGATCGATGCATCCCTAATTAATCTAAAACACAAAAGCACTAAACTTTGTAAATCTGATGTAAAAGAAGTTAGCTATATTTTGATGTTGCCTCCTCATGTCTTCGCAGAGGGTCGGAGTACCAGCGTGTCCCAGGATCAGACAGAGCAGAGTCCAGTCCCGTGAAGAGGCCACGATCTTCTCCATCTTCCTCCAATTCCTCCTCTTCCTCCAAAACAGCAGCCAGGAAAAACAGCAGAGTGCCCGGCAAAGCTCGCTCCTCTACAACCAACAAGAAATGTAAGAAACTATAATATGCTTTAGTAAATACAGTGCTTGTGTATAACCCGCGTATCTCCGAGTCTCCCCCACCTCTTATTATCTGCTCCTGGGTGACAGCTCGTCTTGCGTGGGGCCCTAGGGTGCTGCTGGAGAACGGGCCAGATGGTGTCTTCATTAAACGCTTCCTCTCCAAACCATAACCGCGCGGGCCTATCACCATTCGCAATTAGAGCTGGTTAATCGTGCGTAGCAAATCAGAATTGTTTATACTAGTTTATTACAAGCCCTAATAGTTTTACTGCACCATCACTGGGAATGAGATTGCCTTTGTGGAGACAGAGAGGTCAGAATGTAGCAGACTGCAGTGGGTGCTTTCAGGGTGCTTTGGCACTAGGCTGGGGTCAGTGGGCACATTCTCTATATTCATACATAGTAAGCCAACCGCAAATGATACGCTTTTTGAAATTGCTGCAGCTCCAGTCACAGTAAATGTTTTGCTTTTGTGCTTTATAAAATGCTGAGTTTGGCTGCAGTGCTAGAACACATAACAGTTCATATAATGTGTCGTTTTTTTCTCTTGAAGCGCCATATCTGGTTTTACTGTCGTCAAAATGAAAAACAGTAGTGTATTTTTAAGAGTTTGCAGTAGTCCAGTGAACAGTGAGAACAAAGTGAAGAATAACAGAGTCCAGAGCAGAGTTTTACTGTCACTAGCATGCAAACAGAGCAATTTCTTGATTCTCGGATGATAAAACACTCAGGTTTCACACCAGCCATTTCTGTTTAGAAAAATCTAATACATTTACAAATGGTAACTTTAAAAATGATATTTGACATAAAACCTGTAAATACATTATTAGATGAACACAGAGGAATGCTCATTTTTCCTTATATGTTATATCTTTACAGTAACATAATGCAGACACAACAGCTGGTCATTTCTGTCCCAGTTTCAACCCTGGTTTAACCTCTGGCTAACATCATTAGCTATTTGTGGATTTATAATAATAACTTATCTTATTCCTGAAGCTACTGCATTCCTCCTACATGAATGCATTACAAATGTAAAGGCTGCAAATACAAAGCATTGTGGTGCCATTGAATGAGTAGAGGGTTATTTATTTTCATCTGTCGTTAATGACCTAATGATGTGTTTCTTCTGTGGCCTCAGTGAAGATGGCCGAGCTGCTGTCCATAAAGAGAGAGCTGACCGTGATCAAAGTACAGATTGACGAGCTGCTGGACTGTGTGGACAAGATGGACCGCCAGAGGAAGGACTGCACAGGTCAATATAGTCTGTTATAATATTACTCTCCATATACTTCACATGATTTTTGACAGCCGCATTTATGTTTTAGAAATATATTTAAAATGACCAAATAAAATGAGTATGGAATGTTCCCCAGTATGATAATAGTATATATGAATGTGGTATGTGAGTGTTAGTGGTGGTTGGAGGGGCAGATTACTGATTAGTGTCACTGTAAGCCATTCTTTTTATCTAGAATTTATTGTTTGTATTACTAAAACAAATATCTAGTGGCTTTGCATGCTCGTCTCCATAAAGAAAGGTAATGTTAATGCCATACATTGGAACATTCAAGCTAAAGCGGACTTGACAGGTTAAAATGCCTTCACTGCCCTCATCATTAGCTTTATTAGCATCTCCAGAGTCCTTCCCATCCATCATCCTGTCAGCGCCGCCTATTAACATTATTTAGATCATTTCATCCTAATCCTCAGTACATCTCTGGGCTCAAGTTTATTACTGTCAAATGATTAGCCTCGCACTCGTCTCCTTTCTCTATGATAACACGTGGCATGTTTACCTTAAGATGTTATCACCCTCTATCTGTGAATAATGGGCCCGTAGCAAAAGTAGCGGCGGTGGAGTGTGCGTTCTGACAGTTTAGTCAACATCGATAAACTTTCCTCATAACTGCTGTAAGCTTCTCCTTAACTCTGCGCTTATCTCTCTCTCTCAGTCTGCGACACAAGCAAATTACCCAAAGTGACAACTCGATGGCGCTACGGCGTTGCCATAGTTGTGCACTTGCATTTTAAGGAGCCATAACTTTTATAGGAAGTAATAACAGCAGCAGAGAATAAGAAACAAGTTGGTGTAATCGCTCATTCATCCAGGGGTGGTCCTTAGGAGAAAAGTTTTTATTACATTTACATTTACATTTACATTTACATTTACATTTATTACATTTTCATTCCAGAGGTGGTGGCTTTTTTTAGCTGTAATTCCAGATTGCCTCAGATGGAATTTACAGCATTTCAAGTACATTTTATAAAGTTAACGTATATCAATTATTTGGACAATCAAGACTGACCGATGAAGTGAAGTGTCTTATGAATTGGTGTGTGAATGCTGTACTGCCTTGCAACCAACTAGTCTACTAATATAATGCTTAATATAATAATAATATAATATAATATAATACTCTTGCTTCTCATCTAAAAGGTTGTGAGCTCAATTCTCCAGCTCTCCCGGTGCAGTCTCCATCATTTGTTGCTGTAAAAAGAGGAGGGTGAAACTTTCATCCCTTAGCTTACACTTGCATTTGAAAGAGCTATAACTTTATAAGTAGATAAAATGCGGGTAGTGTGGGGGTTATGGTTGGGTGATAAAAGTGTAAATACGAGCTGACATCTCATTGAGGGAAGCTGCGAGTGCATAAAAAGCAGTTATTTGAGCACAAATTTAAAGGTGCAATAACCTTTCTTTCTTGTCTCCATGGAGATGTCATTGCTTGGCTTAGAGTGTTAACACAGTAACTTGTCTATATCAGCTTTATTACATTTTATTAATTACAGGGCTTCTAATTGCTCTAATATAGCTTGAAAAACAATGTATTCTTTCTGTACGTGGAGTCACCTCTCCACACAGCAGGGATGTAATAATACTGATACTGGTATCAGATATTGGAGCCGATCCAGGATATTTGGCTGGATCTGGTTTTGGCTTCATGATATTGTTTCAGCTAATGTCATGTATGGTCATTTGGATGTAATAAGACGAGCTGATGTAAGCATTTCATAATGTTTGAACTTAAATTCATACAAAGCTGCTCAGTGGTTTCTGTCAGGATTTTGTAATAAATTAACTGTGATTTGGGGGAATTTCCTGTGCCTGGTATTGGTTAATATCAGGTATTGTCAAAAGCTGTATTGGGAGCATCCCTATGTGCACATCCAAGCTGTGTCGTGGCTCTGTGTCATCAGCCCCTCTCTATGGTCATACTGTGGGACAAGCAATAGCATCTCCATTGAGACAAGCACAATGTAACACCAAAAATGTTACACTGTGCATAAAACAATAAAAAAACATTACTGTTACTAGTTTTATTTCTGTATTTCCATTACAAGGCTGTGGGTGTAATCCCCAGTGTAAACTAACACTGCAAATGTCCATCCAAAAATAGCAAATTTTGAATGTATTTGAAAAAGAATTTGATTTTGCCCTATTTTGTGCCCTAGTTTCAGAACACTGTTGTCTACAATGACCCAAAGAGCAGGAAAAATCCCCAGATGATTGACCGTTATGATGAATGTGTTCACTGTGCAAAATTGGTTGTCATTTCTGTTGTACAAATAATTGCTGAGGCGTCCAATTTGCCCAATAGCCCAGTGGCTGATTTGAGAGCCAGCTCAGCACTTCTTGACACCTCTTTACATTGTGCAATATTGCTCTGTGGACCAGTGGGACTTTTGACTTTGTGGAGTTTATCTACATTTATTATTATTGGAGTCAGCTTTTTCAGCGTAGTTGTTCATTTCAATGTGATGATAAGATAAACTGTGTCAGTTAAAGTGAGGAATGATACCAGCAGTTTTTGTCCTAATTCTATACTAATACTAATAGATTATCTTTTCCAGTCCATTGTTGTACCTCAGTGAAGAGGGCGTGAGGCTTTTGAGGTATAGTTTGAGTTTTGTTTGGAGTGGATGAGCTACTTTATTATCAGATCTATATCATGCTACACTATTTTTTGTTCTATGTTATAATGATGTTTCTTCATAACAAAACATACCAGAAGCTGTGTTTCGTTTTATTTACACATGTTTAACAAACAAACCCTATATATATATGTGTATATGGAGTTCTTCTCTCAAACAGAAAACACTCCGTTCAGCCTTGTAATATCTTGTAGTAATAAATTAAATGCTCCACTGTGTTTTAAAACGCCATACACCTTCACTAGAATAATTTGGCTATTTCAGTAATAGTTGCTTATTTCTACTGAACAAAGCAAAAAGGTATCGCTTTTGAGCTTTCTAGATGTAGACAGACTGGTCATTAACGATTACTCAAATGCATGTGTGAAACAAAACACAACTGTGGGTATGTTTTGTAAGAGGTAATAACATTAAAATGTGGCTTAAGCAAGTATCTCTACCAAGTATCAGTTTCATGTACGATAGGACCTTTAATGATTATAATGCTATACCAGCTTGTCAAAGCCTGATCTCATGCCACAGGGCGTCAGTGGCAAAAACTGCTGTTGTGTCCTTAGGCAAGACACTTCATTTCGCTTCACTTCCTACATTGTCTAACAAGAAGGTGGAGTGTCTGTCAGTGTTGGTATTTGCAGATTGGCAGCCTGGCTTCTGTCCCTAGGGCAGCTGTGGCTCCACCACTGAGTGTGGAGTGAACAATGAAGTTTAACGCACTTTGGGTGTCCATATAAATTTTTAACTCTGATTAACTATGCCCTCGTCAAAAACTTTTAGCCTGTTTTCATGTGTAGCTAAATCCTGCAAGATTTCTATATTTAATCTTTCTTCTCTATATTTCCCATTCTTCTTTTGAGTTTTTAACATCAGACATCTTCACCTTGTTCCTATCCTTTCTGTGCACTATTGGCCTCAGTGAATACCTGGAAATGCAGCATTTGCAGTTTTTTTTTTTTAACGTATTAAAGGAAATCAAGATGATGTTGTTCAAAATAAGACCCAAAATGCTTACCTCTGATCCAGAATACTTTACGTCCCAAAGAGTATGATTGATAAGTAGACACACACTCTACCAACCTCCATTAAACTCTATAATGACTATAATGATAATGACTAATTAGATCCTTCATTTCACATTTGTCACATAAATAAACAAATCTGAATGCATAGAAATGACCAAACTGACATCCATCTGTATAAAAATTACAGAAAGATATCAGTCCAGACTCGCCAAGTAATCAAAATGTATAATATAGGCCCTTTTAGCAGTAATTCCCTTTGGTTTAGAGTACCAACCATTTTTACAGTCTTTTATCACCACTCAGTGCAGTTCCCAAACTCCAGCACATTGTGTTGTCTATCAAACTAACCTAATGTGTGTTGCTTGTTCAGAGTGTCCTGTTAGTAGAGAGGCGGGTGCAGTGGCCTCCCCTCACCGTGGCTCCGTCAGCAGCCTGGAGCGGGACAGTCCTGAGCCCGGAGAGGCCAGTGAGGAGGAGCCAGTCTACTACCAGCACTACTACACACACAGATACACACACCGGGTAAGACACATCACACTATTCTCTGATCTATGTTATAATGTTGTTTCCTCATCACAAACATACCTGGAGTTGTGTTTTGTTTCATTTACACATGTTTAACACACAAACCCTTCTTCTTTTAAACTGTAAACGCTCTGTTCCACCTTGTGATGTCATGCCACTGTGTTTTTAAACTGCATATACCACTAGAGTCATTTGGATGATTTCACCCCTGAAACTGAAGGTAAAACGTAGCTGTTAACATGAAAGCTACCTCTACACAACATTGTTTTTGGTAAGGCAACAACACTATGACATGGAATGGCATAACATGTTGTTTTTTATTATTTATTATTTATCATTTATTTTTTGTGATTTATTATTTATTATTTATTATTTTTACTATCTTCAAAATATGAAAAACATAACTACCGGTAGTTCATTTTAAAGTGTTTGCACTGGTCCAAAGTCTAAGTGTTTTTATATGATTCAAGCAGCTGAAAATCGGCCTCACAGTAAAGCTTACGTCAACTAGCATGCTAACAGTGCACTTCCTGATTATCACACATAAAATGCTTTAGAATTAGATGCAGATTTGCTCAAAAACTTGGGAGGAAAAAAAAAAATCAGGTCCAGGGGCGTAAAGATTATGTGAATTTTTATACACAACAGCAGAAAGTACTTAATTATTATTGACAATAAACAGATTAGAGTTTGCATATATTTGTTCCCTTTCTGTGCAAAGTCAACAGTGTTATATATTAGTGGCATTACACACATCCGCCATGTATCCTGGGTTATTTTAATGCTTTAATACTGTCAGTACTGTTTATATTGATTGGAACAAGCAGGTCTGGTTCAACACGTCCTTGGGCTATAATGGAGTGTTCCTTTGTACCAAAACTGCAACGCTGGTTTATTTATCCCCTTATATAAATAGCAACCAAACAGCAGGAAATTTGCTTCAGTTTTTATCTTTTTAAAACGACATGGAGGATCAGGGAGATCTGGTAAAATGTGTTTTTAGTCACATTTTCTGTAATTACTGGCGAGATAACACAATTTTTGTGTATATTATATTATAATTTTTTTAAAGGTAATTACGTATCACATGCTTCATCATTGTTTCGGTATATTTTTTTTAATTCTAACACATTTTCCTCAATATATAAAAAAGTACATATATTTAAGGTGAACTTTTCTTCTTGCTTGTCTCTATTTAAATGTTATTGCTTTGTTTAGAATGCTCCAAAGTTAAGATTAAAGCTTCATTCAGTCATTCACAAGGGACACAAGTAGGTACAGTACAGATCTATGCAAACTCACCCCTATTCACAGAAGGAATTACTGTATTTTTAAGCAATAATGCAAAAAACCTCAAAAGAATAAATGCTAGATGAATATGTTTGATGGAACTACTATGGAATATTCCAGGGAAAGCAATAACAGACCCTCCATGAGAAATGTATGCAATGCACTTTTAAATTAAGTTTTATCTCTATGTGTGTCATGTTTTTACTGTTTGTACTATCTATATCACAATAAATAAATATCTTTTTTTTTTTTTTTTGCAAGTACTACTTTTACAAATAAGAGTTGAAATAAACTGACAGAGGAACTTCCATGTACCTTCAGACAAAACTCCAACTACAATGTCACACTGCCCTCTAGTGGCATTGACTCTCATAACCCTAACAGCCACAGCAGGCACACATTTATTTGTCTCTTTAACAACATGCTTTCTGTTTATCGTCTACAGAACATTTTTCATAAACTTGAATATGGATTTCTATTAAACGCAGTCACACTATTGCTGTAGCCTCGATATTGAGCAGAGCAGCCAAGCGTACAGTCAGTGCAGGGAACAGCTTGTCTCTATAGGAGGAGGCTGGGGGTTGTACCTGACTAACAGAGCAAAACTGTCTCATTCATTTGTGTAAGGCCCAAGGAACAGCAAGAGGCAAGTGTGGGTAATTACTGCTGTGGAGAGAGCAGGTTTTCAAAGGGCAAATCAGCCATAACAAAGAACGCTGGGATTATTGATGAGAAAATGGCTGCACTGCTGTGTGATCATTTTTTTGGTAATTGATTTATACTTTTGCAGCTGATGTCATCAACATTCCCTGTGGTGTGATGCTAACCATAGGCACTAATCTGTCTGAGGTTTTGTTAGACCATGATCTGAACTTTGTTTTAACACAATCTGACCAGAAAGAGCTGATTTAGTTGGAACTACAACAGGTGAGATGGTTTGTGCTGTTAAACAAGTCTAAGAATAAGATTACAGTCACAAGTCACAAGGCAACAGTTATTTGGATAGTCACTCCCACATTGCTCACAGGCTCCTGAAAACATGTTGTTGAATCAATTTTGTATTTTTTTCTTTAGTTTTCAGGTTATGTTAAAATGTATCAAGCTATGTGTGTGCATTATGTATGCATTATGGTAACTGCGAAACATTCTGCCATAGACACACATGCGGAACACCCCTTTTGTGGTGTCACTGCAAAATATCATTAGGTTGTGTTCACGTGACATCACAAGATTCTAGTTTAGATTCTAAAATCTGGAGAACAGGTCAGTTCTGTAGTAGACTGTGTTGTTCAGATTGCAGATCTGTTGCCCTAGTTGATCACTGTAACTACTGGGCCTTTCCCCACGATACAAAACAGGTACAAAGTTCAACATCATCTCTGTTAGTACAGATAAACAAAAGTGAAATTGTTGTTCACAATAGCTTTAGAACGTGGTGCCATTATTCAACCTAAAGACATCATAGATGTTAGCTGAAAGGACAATGTTTCGCAGTATGACATTAAACTTATCTGTTATCTTATCTTATGGCGACACCAAGGCGAGGCCACCCACTGGCTGTTCAAATATTTCTCAACTCATTTTGGAAATTAATAAATGATAATAATGATGGAATTAATATGTTATCTTTAAAAACAATGTTTGTATGTTATTAGATACCCCAGCACTCTTCGGACCCTGAAGACGCCCTGTGATACTGAAGAACAGGTATGGACTCCAATACAGTCAAAATATCATTATCATTTTACATCTTATATGTGTGTAAGGAACCGACTGCCTATAAGATTCTAATGCAACAAATGCTTTAATCTCAGTGTGTTGTGTTTTCTCTGTGATAAGAACAGTTAAGTACAAAAATCTGCAGTCTAAACAGAATAAGAGCATTTACTTACTTATTTACTTTTTTTTAGCAGAGATAAGAAGTGGGGTTATCTGTTGGATGCTTAACTGACTCTGTAAGCCATTTAGTGTTAAGGTTCTTTTGAATGTATATGTTTCAAGGTGAAAAAGTGACTCATAAACTTCATAAACATCATTTTCAGTGGACAGTTTGTTGATGCACATTTTAGTATTGGTGTTGTGTCAGTATCGTAAAAATGTCCAAATATAATGATGATATTTTTTCTAAAAGATTTTTATCTTTAAGAGAAATAGGAGGTGCCTGTATATATGTTTTCATAATGATCATAAAAAGTACATTAAATGATGTGTCAGAGACAATGCATTTTGTTAAACTTAACTTGAGTAAAATTTGTCTTTATTTTGTAGGTCTTGACATCAATTGTTAAAATATATATGGACCTAGATCTGCAAATATCAAAGACACAATTTCGAGGCAAATATTGGATATTAGTATCAGCTGAAGATCTCAAATCACAACCTAAAATTAATACAAACATTTTATTTTAGTTTTGTTTTTTTGCATTTCCCTTATCCACACACAATGTAGCTTCTTTGTTTTTAAGAACAGTTTGAACTTAACCATTCTACCTCAACATTTTTAGTTCATAAAAAATCTATACACATTTTCCTTTATTCAGTCAAACATAATTTTTTCTGTGTATATTTTTATATAAATCACACATTTGACTTGTTAACCTTATTTGAACATTAATTTGGTCTTTACAAAATACTGAAAATGTTTTGTCTATTTCTGTCCACAGAAGACTACCTGAGCAGACCACAAAGTGAAATAGTTTAAGGACACCACTCACCAACCCACAGTTATTTTTAATTTCTCCTCCCAACTTTTTGACAACCCAAAATCTCGGAGGGATTTTCCAGACTCAACATTTGTAACCTGTAACCTCCATGTACGACCTGCCTGTTTGTCCTATGGCACTGATGTTGTGTTAATACTGTGAAGAAGGCAGCAGCTGTATCCTTATCTCTGTACTTTATTCCCATCAGCCTTCTGTCATTACAACCAACCATCTGTGCAAAATTAGGATTCTGCAACATACACATGCTATTTTATGGTACTGTGTCCAAGCTGAGCAAATTCACAAAGGAAATCAGTCATAACATGCACTAGATTGAGCCTCTTACAATTTCCTGTTCATCTCATTGTGGCCATTTGTTTATTATTATGGGATGTGGAGAAATTATGAATCATGATATGAATTGTCCGTGCGAAATTAAAGCTTGGGTTTGCTCATAAATAATGTTGTGACAATGGGTGAAAGTACCATCTGTTAGGTCCGTACGTACATGTGTTGAACTCCTGGTAATGACAGGAATAATTATGCTGGTAATGAAGAAAGATTATGTAGATGCTGTTTTCATTATGTCAAATAAAGTTAAACACAGACACACACACACACACACACACACACACACCCTCAAAACAAGGGCACTATATAACTTTTCTGGAGAGGACTCTTCTTTTGCCTTCTCTCTGTGGAAATATGAATGCTTTGCTTGGAATGTTCCACAGTATTGCATTCAACTTTTAATCTCCATGGAGTTATCCAGATACATATATATATATATATATATTACGAGTCACATATGTGGAGAGGCAAGCTTGCTCACAGTCAGAACACATGTCTTTTTTTAGCAGCAAAAACAGCTGTAATTGAATAAATGTTTTATAGACAAGTTAATGCCACACTGTGGATCTTCTCGTTGGAGAGAAGCATGTGAAGGATCTCTCACCAGAATGTTACATAGTACACCTTTAAGGCTATAGTAATCCACCACATATACAACAAGATTAATTTGGAAAAAGGTGACATATTTTATTGTTTTTGCATGTTGTTAACTTTTTACACAATATTTAAAATTCCCATTAGAAATTATAAGCTGCTGGAAACTTTAGGTCTTCTACGAAGAGACTCAGATGTCCTCTCATAATGTTGGACCATGATATTTAATCTTCCAACAACATGGAGGCTAAAAGAGAATTAGCTGCTATAGTGTGAATTCATGAACTAGAAGAAACAAAAGTCAGCTACAGAAAGTTGTGTACATACTGAGAAAAGCACAAAATACATATTCTATCATTTAGTACAATGTTACTATTAGCAACCCTGCAAATATCCATGGAGATCAAGGTTAAGATGCACTTTATTTTGCCTGGGGAAACCTGTCTGGGCCCATCTCCAGATGTTGAGTGAGATGTTGAGATGTCACTTATGATTCCTGCATTGGGCTGATGGGGTAAACCGGAGAGTAGAAACACAGACACAGGGAGAAACATGCAAATGCACAGCCCAACGTTACTTTGCCTGGACTGGGACACAGTTTGGCATTAAACATATATATCTCTATGGAAACAAGCAGGTGATACCACCAGGAACATACCGTTTCAAGTATTTCTGAGTAACAACTATAATTGGATAAATGCAAGGCAAAAAAGTTTAATGCCATGCTGTGGAATATTCCAAACTAAGTAATAACATCCCCACTGTTACACCTTTAAATTCACCTGATGGGTGCACACATACTGTACGCAATATTGTTGTTCTTTGTTTGTTTAGATTTGTTTTTTAGAAAGCTCTGCACAAAATGTAAAAAGGCTTATGTAAAATATGATGTTAAATTGTTAAGATTTACAGTAGAATTTCTTTTTATGACAAGCTAAATGTAATAAATTGTTGTAGATTTGAAGTTATAGAATCATTAATTATGAATCAGCTTGTGACCTCTGTATTGTCTTTGGTATTAAGTTGAATGTAATAATTTTATGTAAAGACATGATCAGAAGTGATTAAAATATTTTGTACAAAACAATGGAGTATTTTGTCTAGTCTTGTGATTGACTAGGATATATGGAAGCCCTGCTGAGACAGTTTCTGTGCTGATAAGTTTAAATAAATAACAACTAACGTATTCACTTTGCTTAAACGTGACATTACTAAGTGGAAAATAAGGCTGTAGGTTATTTACATAACTCCTACATTATTTCTATTGCATGAGTACAATTATATTCATGATAGGGCAAATGTAGCAAAAGAGAAATAAGCTTAAAAATAAACAGAATTTTGGAGTACTGCAGTACTTCATGTATTTACCTTTCCTGACATCTGTTTCTTCTCTGCACCTTTACAAACAGAAGTCCTTTTTGCACACAGTGCCACCTACTATGTTACATGTAATCATTTACTATAATAGCATGCCAGAGGTGGGGAGTACTCAGTTACATTTTCTTAGCATTTACTTCAGTAACTTTTTAAAGAATTTGTACTTTTCTAGCAGCATGCTTTGCAGCTACTTGAGCAATAATTTAATTGAAGTAACAGTAAAGTAAGAGTAAAAGTGTTACTCTTTCCACTGTGAGAAAGTCTAAGTGACAAAAGCTTTATGTTGACATAAGCCACTAAATGGGCTTTCTATAACAACATACAGATATACTAAAGAGGTGAATTTTAAGTCTTGTTCTTTCCTCTGGGTAAAATATACAAAATAAACAAAAAAAGTCCTCCAACTACACTGATAAAGTTTCCTCCTTCATCTTACCTTTTCTCATTCATCTCGGCCGAGACATTCAGATATTATTTATTTGTGTCTATTCTTTGAAAATACCACATTTTGTCCTTCACAATTCATTAAATTATTATTTATTATTATTTCCTTAAGTAATATCTTTCTGAAGTAATGTTACTCTGACATGAATACAGTGTTTGGTCACTCTCCCCACCTTACTTAATAATACTATTATCATCTGCTTAATTGGTAGATTTGTAGCTACATTGTGGAGATGTTACCCCATTTTTGTTAGTGTTATTTGCCAATTCAGTCAACTAATTTGCCATTTACCAATTTTATCTTTCATGTTATAAGTATGTAATATTTTCCTTTATTAATATTTGAACAAGTCATGTGTAATATTTACAAGTAATAATCCTGCTAACTTCCCCTTCACTGTTTCCAAAGAACCAGGTCACATGCTGCTGCCCTCTTGTAATGATTTTACACAGACTTTGCCTCATGGATCATGATTTGCCTTCAGATTCACACTGGTGCATGCTGGGAAAAGGAGGCGGGTTCACTGAATACAAGGCTGGTTGGATGAGACTTTGGATGGTTTCTGGAGTGGAGCTACACACAGGTACAGTGTTTTCCTACTTTTATTTATATTTAATGTTGTTTTGCCCTTACTGAAGTATTTTGAACATGGGCTAAAATTTCAACTTGGGGTAAAAGTTCACAGTTTAACTGTGTGTTTAGATTGACAAAACATGTGGACAAACATGTGTACACAAGTGACAGTATGTTTACATGTTACAAGTAAACTGCCACCCCTATTACTAACACTAACCCCCACACCCCTAACACTATTACCACATTTTCTCATTAATTATTATTGCTTTATTAATGCAAATAAATTCATGAAATAGTAATAGGAAAATTTGGATTTTCCTAATTTCTGAGATAGGGTTGGCCAAAGTGTTGTTTCCTTATGGCCTATTGATAGTTTTATGGAGAGAGTTACAGCATATTTTGTTGCTTAAATTTGTGGTGGTTTTGCTAGTTTCAGTGACAAGAGATAGTACCACAAAAAATGTCCTATACTTAAAAAATAAATAAATAAATCAAATAATCTGTATTTCTGCCTAAAGATAAAGTACTTTCCCAGATTAACTTTAAATGTTGCTGTATGTGTCAGTAGACACTAGGGAGCGATGTCCGGAGCAGAAAGCAGCCCCCTGACCACTCATGTGCTCAACACTGCAGAGGGGGTCCCAGCCTCACGACTGGCCCTCAGTCTGCACCGGCTGGACCACAGCACCAAGATCTGGAACATGCTCACTGTTGGGTGGGACTTTTTACAACTAGTAGTATTACCATCAACAGCAGCAACAGTAGCGCTAATAGTATTAGAATACTTGTATACATAGTACAGCAGCAGTATTTAACTGTAGTAGTACTAATAGACAGTAGTGGAAAGAGTACTGAAAATGTGTACATAGTACATGGCTAAAAATGTACTCAGTGCAAGTGCAAGTACTACTCCCAAAATTGTACTTAAGTAAAAAGTACATCTAAAAGTCTACTCAGATACAGTAACATGAGTATTTGTGATAAGTTACTTTTCATCTCATAGATGTACCAGCAGTAATAACAGTAGCAGCAGCAGCAGCAGCAGCAGCAGCAGCAGCAGCAGCAGCTGTAGTATTGTAGTTCATGTATTGTAATGTTATGAACAACACAACTAATTTGTAGAAAATGTGGATATGGCCTATAGTTTAATTTATTTAATAGTATTAGTAATTGTAGTTATTGTTGTTTATTTTGTCATCAGCACCACAAAACAAAACAAAACATAAATTACAACAAGAATACAGGTGGAAGCAGCTAAAATGAATACTTAATGCTAATTCATATTGTTAAAGACTAATTCATACTGTTAACAATTGTGCATTTACTTTTGCAGTAAAGGCAGTATCATTATTGCATTCTAGTATCTAAAAGCCATTGATAGATTTGACACGAAATGATATAATTTGATTGATTTTTATTTTGTATCAGGACTACAAACACAGATGGTCGGTGTCCAGGGCTTGTCTCCAGAGCAGGCTTCACTCCAGGGACATACAAACTGCGCTTTGAGACAGGACAGTACTTTGATAGCCTGGGACACAGCTCCTTCTACCCATATGTGGAGGTCAGCAGTTCCATTCAAAATTAACCACCTATTTATTTGTTATTATTATTAAACAATATATAGACTATAGTAGGCTTATATTTTTGGCAAATGGTGCAATATACATAATGTAGTTTCAGAATTTATTCCCCAATGGTTCGCCAGTCTAGAGCTTATATGGTTGGCAATTTTATTGATTTGTGGCACTATTTTCAAAAATTGTAATGACTATCAATGTGTTTAAATTCAGTTAAATGTATAGGCTATGGCAATGCAAACTATAGCAATTCCCATCCTAATATTGCAGTCTATTTACAACAATAGGGCATGGTACACAGAGAATACATGGTGTATGAACTTATTTGTTTTACTAGGTTGTTTTCATCATGAAGGAGCCAGATGAGAGATTTCACATCCCTCTTCTCCTGAGCCGCTTTTCCTACAGTACATACAGAGGGAGTTGAGGCTTTCTGCATACCTCAACTTATTAAATACTAACCTAAATATAAATAGCGTGTGATATTTCTGGTTTGATTATAGA
>KN490572.1:0-11616 GCA_000787155.1 Scartelaos histophorus | reverse complement strand
ATTTTCAAAGTCCACCTGCGGCCAATCAAACTGGACCCCAGTCTGGACAAGGACGCCCTCGCCAGGAAGATGGCTGCTGCTACGCCGGGCTTCACAGGTATTCTACTGTAATTCAAAATGGATTATGATATATATAATATACACTATAATGGTGATTTTTTGCAATCCATCAGAAATGTGCTAAAAAGTCTTTGTTGAGGGTCAAATATCGCAGAAAAATTAATGACCTGTAAACTTAAGTGACAAAAGTACAGAAATATTTGGATAATTAAGCAATTTTTTTTGTTTTGTTTTTTCATAAAGGTTTTCGATGATAGCTTTTAAAAATGTTCAATATTATTTTGTGAACAACATATCCTTTATCTTTAATTTTTGATGTGTTGAATGTTTTCTGTCTCTTCAGGAGCCGATATTGCTAATGTCTGTAATGAGGCTGCATTGATCGCTGCCAGACATCTGAACCCAGCCGTCAATGGCAAACACTTTGAACAAGCCATTGACCGAGTTATAGGAGGTGAGTGAGCAGAGCTGCATAGCAGTAATGGTGTCTGCCCCTTAACCTAAAGGTCTGTATATGTGTGATTGAATGGGTTTTGTTTATCACTTCATATTTCTGTCTGCTCACAAATGTTAATGCTCCTGGAGTTGTTTGCAGTGTGCACTCTGAACAGAATCCTATTTTGTAAATATATCGCAATGCTACAGAAAAAGTTTTTGTCCCCAAATTAAGCATTATGCTTTTAATAAGTCCAGTCCAGTGATCGGTAGAAAAACATTGCAAATGTAACCTACTAAAATGTTATTTTTGTGTGTCCAGGTCTAGAAAAGAAAACTCAAGTGCTGCAGCCCACAGAGAAGAAGACTGTGGCGTATCATGAAGCGGGCCATGCTATAGTGGGCTGGTTTTTAGAGCACGCCGACCCTCTGCTTAAGGTGCATTACATTGAAATAAGGTTTCACATTTAAAACTTCTCTTCTACCACCTTCTTCCTACCATCTTCTCTCTGCAGGTGTCAATCATCCCACGGGGTAAAGGTTTAGGTTATGCTCAGTACTTACCCCGGGAGCAGTACCTGTACAGTAAGGAGCAGCTCTTTGACCGCATGTGTATGATGCTGGGAGGGCGAGTGGCAGAGCAGGTCTTCTTTGGGAGAGTCACCACCGGAGCTCAGGATGACCTCAAGAAGGTCACCCAGTCTGCGTATGCACAGGTAAGTACAGCTTTACTTTGTTCTCACTGAATATTTATATATTTCTATACTATATTTCATCTTGTCTTTTGAATCATATTTTTATTTCTTTTATTCCAAATGAAACTACTGTTTTATACATTTTCACACCATCCCTTCTCCCTGCTTAAAATCTGCACCATGCGGTTTTGAAATGAGTGATTTGTGGCTTCAAGATGAAAGTGGTCAGTGGACCATAAACCTAAAATTGAATGCTCAACATTTGCAGTTTAAACCTATATTTCATTGTATTGTTTTTCTGTGGGCAACTAAACTTAATAATATGAAAAAAGCTGTGTTACAGTTGCATTACATTAAAGTTCATGTAATTTATAAAAAAATGTTTTTCTTCTAAACCTTCTAAACTTCTAAACCTTCTCTCAATACACGTGGTTCCACTAGAATAATATCAACATAACATTTAATTAAATGTGTGTGCTTTTTGTGCGTCCCTCCTCCACAGATCGTGCAGTTTGGGATGAGTGAGAAAGTGGGCCAGTTGTCATTCGACTTGCCTCGTCAGGGAGAGATGGTCCTGGAAAAGCCCTACAGCGAGGCCACCGCTGAGATGATTGACCAGGAGGTGAGGGAGCTGGTGGACCGCGCCTTCCAACGCACACTCCAGCTCATCCAGGACAAGAAGGACAAGGTGGAGATGGTGAGGATTACACCTTTTTGAATCAAGAGTTTATTTAGTCTTGGGTGCCTTATTTGTTTGAAGTTAACATGACTGAGGAAATGATTCTGTAACAAAATGCAAAGTAGCACAAAGTATTATCATGTACAGTCTATCATATTTTAGCCATGTATACAACAGGGAATCAAGTCATTTTCTTTTATTTTGAATCTTTGAATTCCATTAAACTAAAATGCTCAACCATTTTCAATTTCAATTATGCACCTTTACACCAAAATAATGAGAAAAATAATAGATTTTGCCCAAGTATATATCTGAACTTGGAATTTGTCACTTTATTTGAACATTTAACTAGCGCAATGGCTCTGGTTTTGAGTATTATTTTTGTTTTTCAGGTTGGAAAGCGTCTTCTGGAGAAGGAGGTGCTGGACAAAGCGGACATGGTGGAACTGTTGGGCCCACGTCCCTTTGAGGAGAAGTCCACTTATGAGGAGTTTGTGGAAGGGACTGGCAGCTTTGAGGAGGACACGACTTTACCTGAAGGTCTAAGGGACTGGAACCAGGAGAGAGAGGCCACAGAGGAGAGCGAGGAGAACAGCCAAAAACAACAGGCCGTATAACATGGACAAACACAGATCACAGAGGAAGTATACAGTACTCTGCACAGAGCCTGGGGATGTCAGGAAGTACTCTGCTTAATGTGTTTTGAGGCTACGCTTTTCAATTTCCTGTTTCATCTTTCATATTCTATCATATACAACAATTTTGAAAGATAAGCTTTATTTAGATATACAAATACCATAGATTGGGCCACATCTTAATTTCTACAATAAAGAAATATTCTGAGGGTATTATTTAAAAATGTAATTGCACATTTTGAAGGTGCACTATGCAGTCTTTCTGGTGGAGGGTCTGTCACCTGCTTGTTTTCACGGAGATGTTCTTTCTCTGTCTCGGGTTCCACATTAAGCCTTTTAAGTTATCTTTTGATATAGAGATTCAAGTGATGCCACCAGGTCAAGTTCACAGGTCAGATTTGTTGAGAGTTTTTGTTTTTTTGAATAATCACCACACTCATCATACTATGGAACAAAACAAGCAGGTGACATATTCCAATGGAAAAATTGCATATATGCACCATGAAAAAAAATCCACAGATAAGAAAATTGAAGCCCATCACCTTGGTTATTGGTGCATCAGTTACTCTATGTTAGCTCATTTTGTTAGCTTACAGTGCAGTATTTCAATGCATAATGTTACAAATATAAGACCAGTAGTCAAATCAACAATAAAACATAAGATTTTGTCCTGATGTCAACCAGGCTCTCCACCCCCAAAACTTCAAATGCCTTAAAGAGAATCAACCAACAGCAGTGTCCTGTTCCAAATCTCTTACAGTGATGTTGTGAATGAACTGAATTCCTTTAGTTTTTTTGTATTTATTTTATATAAAGTAAATATTTGAACGCAGCCCACGCGTCTGCAGGAGTGTCCAAGTATTTTTACAAAGTGGATTTTAGGAACGTGTTGTCGCGGCTGCGGTTTCCCATGTGACTTGTCCACACTGGCTTGGAGCTCCACTGTATCTGCTGTTTCTGTGACGAAGAAGCTGCTAAACATCACCATCATTTTGACTGATCTAAAATGTGTCATGAGCCCTAAATGTATGATTAATTTAATAAAAGATCTTATGGAATTTGTAAGCTCTCTTTGTAGACAGAAGAGTGGGTTAGCTCATTGCATTTGGTCTTGTCATTTATCCAAAGATTTAAATATTATAAATATATAAATAAACATTTTCTAACTGTTGAGGGTATTTCTAAAGATGCATTAATGTAATAGGTTAAGAATCTGCCCACTCGCTTTCCAAACTGTACTGAATATACGTTTTGCCCATGTTGTGCATCCTGTTAAAGTACAATTTATGGAACATGAACTAGAATCGTATGTTTGGTCGGACAAAATCTGTAAACTAATAACACAGAATCGAATTATTTCTTTATTTTCAGACTTTTTTTTTCAGCACCTAAACAAAACACCATCTGGAGGATTCTGACCAAAGCTTTTAACACATTCATGTCTCTAAAATCTCACTTAAAGGCAACAACCCTGCATTTGTTTTACCATATTCTCATATCAATAATTCTTTAGCTATTTTTAAATATTTGGTATAATATGATTCAATTATTAAGGATTTTAAAATAAACTTACTTAAATACACAATACCTTCTGAACACTCAATTCATTTTTAGTCCTGCTTAGTATACATCAAAATATTTTCATAATTTCACATGTTTTTAAAATGAATGTAAAACTTTATGTATATACAAGTATCAAAAACTACAAAGATGCTACATTCTCAGCGTAATAATGGCAACGTTTCTCCTCAAGCTGCACTGGTTTCACATGTCCAGAAGGGGGCGCTGTGTCTCCCTTCACTGTGCGTAAATCCTCTCCTGCAGAGCTGACACGCACCACAGTACAGCACAGGTCAGTCTGAGAAACAATAGAAGTAATAGCCCTTTTTCTCTTGAGGTGAGGCTTTCAAAAACAGCAGTCCTTTGGCCGAAGAACACAGCTCCTCCATCTTGAAGACTGGTCTGGAGACGGTTTGTACTGGTTTAAGTCCAGTGACGTGGGACCAGTGAGATGAGCAGAGACGCAGAGAAGAGGGACAGAGACAGAGAAATGACGTTTGCACCTCCACAGTCTTTAGCATTCTCCTGAAAATAAAAATAAGTTGGTTAAGGTAATGACTTATGTGCTATTCTCATAAAATCAAACTACACTAAGAAATTGGTAACTTAGATTTTATAAAATAAGATGTGCCTTTTAGTTCCACAGTGGGGAAATTCCAGTAAAATTCACATTAGCAGAGGATGGTTTCAATCCATCAACCTCTGGGTTATGGGCCCAGCACACACACTACCGCTGCACCACTCTGCTACACTAGACACTATATTATTATAAAAATGTTCACAGACAAACTGCGGCTGAGTGCGGCAAGTCACAAGTGTAGCCACAGCTGCCCTGGAGCAGACTGACAGTAGTGAGGCTGCCAGCACTGGCCCCTCAGACCAACACCAAGTATTTTGGATGGACACAACAACACTATGCACTACAACAGGCAATGTCTCTCAGTAGCTCCAAATCCAAATGTTAAGCAGGCCCAATACTAATTTTGTTTGGCTAAAAAATAAAATAGATATTTAAGTTACAGAAAGCTTTGAGCAGTCAGTATAGTCAGCACAGACCTTTGGGTGGTAGGCGTGGCAGGACTCGGGTCTACGTCGTACTTTCTGTGACTTCATTCTGTTACATTTGACTGTGGCGTTATGTTCACTGGTGTTAAGGGAAATATGACTCTTCAGACTACAGCTAGTGCATCGAATTATTACTAGTACTATAATTAATAGCCATTAAACAACAATTAGACCTACAATCTGCTGTTTTGCCAAGACTGTACCAAAATAAACTGGCTCTTGCCAGATTTATATGTGTAGCCCTAAGAGTTCAGCACATCAGTCTGGGATGGAGGCTAATGCTTTGATTGATTGAAGCGTGACAAGACTGGAACAAGCCAAAAAAAAAATCCCTTTTGTTAAGTCCTGTTGAGAGAAAAGCACAGATATCTTACCTGTCCACAAATGCACAAATTGCTTCCCTCTGCATGTTTTATTATTATTTTGTTTGTCTGTATTATTTCTTCTGAAAACAAGATGGATTTTCAAGAGTTTATGAACTCACAAAAATCTCCAGAATTCATCTTGCTGGCAATGTTAGTATCGAAAGCAATATGTTTCAATATATCAAGCCACACTCCCCTCCAGTAAATACTTTACCGCGTAATGTGTTTTTGCAGAAGCATGCTATCTTAAAACTCTAGAATATAAAATAAATGATAAAATTGCTTTTTGGAGCCTCCATACAATATTTAAAAATAATGATGATACAATTGTCAATAATATATCATGTTAAAAATAATATAATGTCATAATATTACACCTTTAATAATTCATTAATCGATGCTGCCCTCTTGAGGACTGTTTTGTCCATTGCAATTGAAAGATGAATTAACTGTTTCTTATTATCACAGTTGTGTGTGGCCATTGTTACTTGTGTGTAAAGGATATATTTGATCTCTTTGGGCTGTAGCAGGATGGCTCCATACTGACGGGAGCAGTCACAGTCGGCCTGAGTCACCACGAGCACCAGGTTACTGTCTGGGACCTGCTGCACCACGAACATCCTGCAGGGGGCAACAACATGCACAAGAGATCATTATATTAGTACAGCGCTAAAATAAAACTTGAAAAACACGCCTTCTAAAAATACACAGATCCTATAACTCGGCGTGGTGAGGTTGGCCAAAGCAGCAGTAGAATATATACTTTTTATGTGGTGATTTGTAATTGACCCTAATTCACTTTAATATGCATAACAAGAAACTGTATCTGTATAGTTTCCTGTATTCCAAACACTGAGTTAGCAGATATTGTGATAATAATGAAACCAGATGAAAGTCCTTGTCCGTACTTCTGACAGCGTCCACATTTGATCAGACTGTTGGCTTCCTTCACACTGGGATCGTACATGAACCCGGGATAGCCAGTCTCACAGGGGATGTAGGCCTCCACCTTCTTCTGCTTATGACCTACACACAAACACACACACACAGTTACTCACATGTCATTGTGCTACAGTTTAGCCTCGCTCCTACTTGGATGTGTACTCACTGGTGTGATATCCCGCCTTGGCTAATGGTGACATGATCAGATGAAGACACCAAACACCCAAGTATGGACACAGTGATGAAGATGAAGATGAAAAGACCATATGAAGAGGACACAGGACATAGTGTGACAGGAAGAACAATGTAATGCAACAACAATGACTTGACAATGGGATTCAAGAATGGAGCTCCACACTGCCATGAATGTTCTGGAAGTAAATTTGCTGTTTTTTATCTTTAACTTTTTTTTTTTTTTTAAATTTTGATAGTAAGACTTTAAATGCATGTTCAAATATAGATTCACCCCAAGCCAATGTATATTTTTAAGGTCCCATACTACACTAAATAGACTCTTAAGCTTTGTTAGAAACCCATTGTCTTTGTTTTTATTCACACATGTTTGAGTAATACATCTCAAAAGCTCAAATTGCTTTATGATGTTATGAAGCAGATAATTTACAAATGATCAAACACCTCGTGCATTTTGCCGAGTAGAAATTGGATATTCTAGAGCTGAAATTATCAAAATGAGTCTAGTAAATGTGTATGGAGTTTGAGAGAAGAACAGAGTCTAAATATTCAGGGTGTGTGAATTAAACAAATCGAAATTCCAACTATGTTTGTGATGAAAAAACAACATTATAAAATAGATCCAGAACATAGTGGGACCTTTAAGTCTGTGGGTGGGTGGTCACTGTTGAGTTCCATAAAGAATGACAAATACAGAAATGGTAGTAGTAGTATAGTAGTATAGTACGTGCTTTGTTATTTAGTTTTGTTTTATCTTAAATGATGAGAAGGTTCAAAAAGTTGTAATAGTTCTGAGTCCTGTTGTAGCTCTAAGAAAGTCATACCTTCCACAAAATAATCCGAGTGCCAAAGCCCACAGAAGTTAAAGTCCAGAATAAACCTTTGGAATAGAAACAAACATGAATTATATTTCTTGTCATTTATCAGAATTATTTATTGCTCATACTTACATCAGTGCGTGGGAGAAGAACCATCTGATCAACGCAACGATTCCATAAAAAGGCTTTACAAAGAAGGAGAAGTTAATACAGTTAAAACCACTGAATATTTAATGTTTTTTTTTCTCACTAGTAAAACTTACACTCAGGAGAGGCCGAGCGCTGCTGTGAGAGTGGTGGCTGTTTTTACACATGGCCTGGTAGTCAAACAAGGAAATCCTACCAGAAATACAACAATATCATCATTTATAATCTAAAATCTACACCATAAGGTTCAATAAGGGAACTACAGTCAACGGGATGGACTTAAATAAGGTCAAATAATATAAGAAAATACTTTACTTCTTATACATGCCCATCTTGAGCAGGGAAGCCATGACAGAGCCGTCCACTTCACCAAAGAAACGGCCGACCTGAAATGAAATGAAAAAAATTAAAAAAATAAAATGAAAAAATGAAATGAGAAAAATGCAATCACAGAATCAATAAAAAAAAAAAAAACAAACCACAAACTCCTCATCATCATTCAATTATATTTAAAGTCATTTTTAAATCTGAGTTTACGGAAATGTATTTGATCAGATACTAAACGGCTTAAAACAACAGTGGCTACTTTTTAGCACAAAACCTGCTTGGTGGGTTAGGCAATTTGACTTTGATTTAAAACTTTTTTTTTAAACAATATTACAAATACATGATATTTTGGTTCTGTATCCAGTCTGTGATTTCCAAGCATAGATCACAATCAAACAAAAGGACGATATATATTTTATTCTGAAGGTTACAAGGATATTTAAGGAGATGAATTCCTCATTTGAGAGACAACTTAGTGTTATGGCCCCAGGCCTTCAGGTTGTATTTTTGTCTGTTTTGCTGCCATTTTGTTCCTGCTCCCTGAGCCCTGGTCCCTGATTGGTGGAGCACCTCTTCACCTGGCCCCGCCTCCAGCCTCCTCCCCCTATTTAAGAAGATCACAGCTCCTGGTCAGGGCTGTGGCCTTTGTGGTCAGTGCCAATGTGTCTCATTTGTGTCAGTCACTCTGTGTTTGTGTTAGTGTGTGACTTTTGTGTGTTGAGACACTAAGTTTTGGTTTAGTTAATTCTGTTTTGTGCCTTTTGATTTGGTCACTCGATTCTGTTTGTGGGTTTGTGGTTTTCTTTGGGACATTTGTGGTTTTGGTTTATTCTTGTGTCCCTTAGTTAATCACTCGTTTGGGAACTCACGTGACCCGTTTTAGCACCAAACTTGCTTTACGTTAAATCTGTTGTGTTGTTTCTTAACTTGGTTTAGTTATGTACAGATTTTACCATGTTTTGTTAAGTTAAACCTTTTACACATCTGTTAATTAAACCTTACTTATTTATTCCATTTTCCATCTTGGTGTTTTTTTGTTACTTCCCACACCCGAGCAGAGCTGGGTCATAACAATTAGCTTCTGTGATTGGATGTCAGAATTGGACATGTGTCTGATGCGCCTTATGGACTGGTACCAGACCCTCTTGTATTTAAACACAAAGTAGGTGGAACTGCAGTGGAAAGGGCGTCGGGAGCTAGAAGACTGAACATGCAGGATTAGGAGAACATGCATATTTGATGATTTAACAAGGGTGAAAGCATTAAAATGTTTATCTGGCATAATATAACCTCTTTAATACTGCCACCATTTATTTCCTTGTATCCTGCCCATGGTCCAGACATTCGTTGTAAATTATTTCATTTAATAAAGTAAGGAGCTTGTAAATTATTCAAAGCGCTGCCCTTTGAGACCGAACACAGCGGTGAATGATCCACGCGCCTTCTGGAAGTCTTGCATTCAATTATTCTCCTGCAATTTATTTAATCTCTGAGGGAGATTTGTCTTTGGAAAGGCTCCGGTTCAGCCTGACACAGACTGCATTATGCACGAGTTAGAAGAGAAGCTGGACAACAAATGGAGAGGAGCAGAGGGGTTTGTGTAGTAGTGAAGTAAGAAGTGGAGTAAGAAAACCACGCAGGAGGAGAAATGCGGCGGTGCACAGTGCTTAACACTGATTTAGAGCCGTGTGATGTGTCTGCTTTAGCTCTGGGCTCCGGCCTCGGCGCTACTCGTCTGAATTATTCAAAGCGTTCAGTCTCCACAGCTCCACAGCGCTGGGTTTTACAATGGGGTCTGTGAGGGCTTCTCCCAGCAGCCTCGCTGTTAAACAGACTGGTGCATATAGAGGACTGTAGAATCTGGAGGATTTTCTGCACCTGATGGAGTTGAGCAGAGGTGGAGTAAAAAAAAAAAAAAGAAGCTTTGAACTATTATGTAAAGTTGGCACAAGGTGAGAAATAAGAATAACACATTGAGTTTGGGCACGACTGCGGCACGACTTTTAACAGGAACCAAAAGAAGAGAGCACATCACCCCAATCCTTGCGTCTTTGCACTGGCTTCCTGTTAATTTTAGAATTGATTTTAAGATTTTATTGTTTGTTTTTAAAGCTTTGAATGGACTGGCCCCACAGAACATCCCGGACCTCCTCCAGATTTACACCCCCGCACGAGCTTTGAGGTCTGAGGTCCAGCTCCAGCTCTTGGTGCCTAAAACGAGGCTTAAATCCAGGGGTTACAGGACCTTCTCTGTGGTCGGCCCTAAGCTCTGGAACGCTCTGCCCCTTCATGTCCGAACAGCCCCCAGAGTGGAGTGTTTTAAGTCTCCTCTTAAGACTCACTTTTATTCTCTGGCTTTTAACACCGCGTTGTGTGGTCCTCTGTGTCTTTTATTTATTTATTTATTATGTATATTATGGGTTTTTATTTATTTATTGCTATCTTATGGCTTTGCTCTTATTTGATTTTAGTATTTGATTTTATGACTAATATGTTTTAATCTGTGTTTAATGAGTATTTATTTTATTATTATATTATTATTGTTGCTTTTAGTGTGTATTTGTGCAGCACTTTGGAAACTGTTTATGAAATGTGCTATAGAAATAAAGTGGATTGGATTGGATTGGGTTGGAGTAGTGAAGTAATGCAGTAGTGGTACTTATGTAGTAAGTACATACATATAAAGAACATATATTGCTTTTCGTATTAGTCTTAAATTAACATAAACATATGTAGATCATTATTTTACATTATTTTTACAAGTGTTTAGTAACAGAAAAGTGACTAACTTCCTGTTTAACTGACAGGCCCCTGTAGAACTGAGAGAGACATTTCACAGCAGGCGGCAATTTTTTATTTTCTGTTTTATTTTTTGAAAAATGTTTACATGAATTTTCTTAACTCTCCATCTGTAAAACCAGCAGTGGGAATTTTTGTAACTATTTCAAGTACAGGGCAGTAGATAGAGATGGTGTAGGGTGGTGTAGGTCTGTACCTTTGCCACTCAAAACTATTTATGTAAAAACATGTGACATCAGCAAAACGTGACCATGTGTTTGTTTGTTGTCAGCATCAGTGCCAGAAGGAGCAGCGAAAACAGGAAGGGGGAAGCGAGCCAAATCTCTGCAGCATCATTCACCTCTGGGAGTAATTGAACACATCTCTACAAGCACAATATCTCATTACAACTGCATCAGGACATTAAGGCCACATGTTAACAAGTGCACAGAGGGAAACTGAGCTTAAACTCTGGGCATAAAACACAGACACCTAAGGGACCTTCTGAAAATGGCGTTAAAAAGAGGTGCACATAAAAGAAGCTTTGTATATAATATTGGATCAAATTCATGAGGTTTTAATGTTGTTTCAGTGGAGTTTTGTTTTGTTTCATTCTTTTGTTGAACACACAAACCCTGCATATTTAGTTGAGGCATATCTTAGTTCATCTCTCAAACTAAAAATACATTCTTCCACCTTGTGATGTCATGAGGTAATACAGGAAGTGCTCCACTGTGCTCCATACAGCTTCACTAGAACAATTTAGATTTCAGCCATTGAATTGCTAGTTTCAGTCCTGGAATTGCGAATCTCTATTGAACAAAAAGTAAATGTATCTGTTAAGTTGGAAATTACTGCTTCATGATGTCACAACATGATGTAAATGTAGAAAGACCAATAATAATAATAATAATAATA
>KN490570.1:7632-20585 GCA_000787155.1 Scartelaos histophorus | reverse complement strand
CAGCAGTGGTTTCCAGAGCATCCTGTGCTGCCTGTGCTGTGTAATACCAGCACAGACACTCTGATCCTACTGCTCTCTCATAACATGTTGCAGAGCCAAACAAACCTGAGCGCCTTTTAGTATATGAACTCTCATTTAGTGTGTGTAATGTCTCCAAATGCTCCATCATGTCTTGTGACACTGAAAACATACTTTCCCTTTTACATACTGTCGTCACAGTTACTATTTTGCCAAAACTGCCAAATGCTGATCTCAAACCTGATGCTTATCACAGTTTTCTGTCTCTTTTCCAGAGGTCCCCACATTTCAGGAGAAGACGAAAGCCTTATTTGGAAATCTTATGGACGAAGGTGCGTATGTTCTTGTATTCATATTCATATTTGGGCTCTTGAGTGTTTAGGTTCTGGTTGAAGCATTTTCACACACTTAAATCGGAACTGGCAGAAGTCTTGTGTCTCATGCTTCCAGAATTCACATTTCTCAGACATGTGCAACTTTTGCTCAGAGACTCATATCCGATACCATATGAAAGCGGCCTGGTCCAAAGTTACATATTTTATTTGTGTTTTGGTAATGGACAATATTCATTGGAGAAGTCAAACAATGATGCCTATTTAGGTTTTGCGTGTGGACTGTGGCCCTGGCCTTGGTCTTGCTCAAAGTCCACAGCTAATTTTGTCTCACTGCTCCTAGCTTTGCTGTTAGCATGCTAGCCATAAGAACATCTAATAATAGCACTGGGAGGCATTATCTCTACCACAGCAGATGTGCTACTGTGCCAGGCACCGGATTCACTAATGATTCACTTCTAAATGAGAACCACACACACAATATATACGTGTTTTATTCATTTGAAGGTTATACTGTATAAAGAAAAAAAAGGTGAAAAAGCGTACCAGGTTTGCACAGCATCTGTATTGTGTCAAGAAAGGGAGAATAGCTGTGTAACCCCTTGTTTAAGGTGTAAAGGACTGCTGCCTAATGAGCCAGTTTATTTGCAGTCATGACTAGCTGATGTTGTTTTATCTACACATCTATCTAAATGATGGTTTTGGCCTTGGCTTCGCTCCATCACTAGCGGCTCTTGTCTGAGGAGGTCCTACACTGAGCAGACATCTTTCTTCAACTCTCCTCCCACACACCGCTGCTGCATCTGTCTGTCCCCTCCAGCCGTGTCCTCATTTGACATGTTCTCCTGCTCCGAATTGTTCCTCTAGCAGATGCGGAGCTCTGCTGTTTGTGCTCTCCTTTGTAATGACTGCCCTCCAGATATTTTCCGCAGTCTTTAATAGTGTGTTCTGACCACCTTCATTGACCTACTTGTGTAACCATTCAGAGCCTCTACGCATATTCAACCACAACCTGTTTACACAAGAAAATCCACATTTTCTGTTTTATCTGAAGGATTTAGTGCTGCATTTGGGTTTGTAAAATATAATCAGTGTTTAAAATTAAATGTATAGAGCTTCACAGATGCAGGTTTTTTTGTTTGATATCTTGTCAATGCTTTTGCTTCAAGTGTCTGCAGATACTCAACATCAACCGATACTAGGGAAGAGACTGAAATATAATTTATTTCCTTTAAACAAAAATAGCATAAGGTAAAAATTATCCAAATGTGTTTTGTAACTACAGAACAGAAAAATTCAAATTTAACATTTTGTTTTTGGCCAACATTGGCTAGTAAATTGTCTTATTAAACCAGCCTATAGACCAAAATAGGAAATCGACTGAATCAATGTCTTGGAAGCTGATGTCTCTTATCTGTGCATCATAGAAATGTATAATAAAGCCAGTGCTCCATAAGGAAGCATGTACAAGAACACTCACAGGGTTCATGAGGGTTTAAGTTGTAGTTTTCAGTTACAGGATTCCCACATCACCTCCTAATGTAATTACACCTGCAGCAGGTCTTTGATCCTGAAGCTTGTTATCTCTGGGCCTGATCTACTCCTGACATTAAAGCTGAGATACGTGATTGTTTGAAGCACAATGATTGATGAATTTTATCCTGTTGTATGAAGAGGAAGCAATTATTATTTAAGACAAAACACACATCTTATGACCCAATCTTTTCAAACTTAACTGATCTCTTCCTTGTCTTTTTTTTTAAATCAGAAATGAGTCGTCAGACCGCCACCGCGCTGCCCACAGGAACCTCCAAGTGCCCCCCCTCCCAGCGCGTGCAGACTCTGTCAGGCACCACTGCGTCCAACAGTGACCTGGCCAGTCTGTTTGAGTGCCCTGTGTGCTTCGACTATGTTCTGCCCCCCATCCTGCAGTGCCAGTCCGGACACCTGGTGCGTATCCCCCCCAACACAGTGTCAGTACAACTAGGCCTGTCACAAGTCAGACATGTTACTGAAGTAAATCTACACAATAAATTATACTGAAACTACCATGAAGCAGATTTATCCCCCAAAAGGTGTTTTAAATGTTTAATAGTATTAAAAATATAAACTGCAATAAATGGCACCAAGCAGCACTTAATAGTTGTTTGTATTTCTATTTCATAATTCAACCCTCTACAGCTCAAATCACAGTGTACTACAGAAAAGTAGCCACATTTTTTCTATTAATGGTAAGAAAAAGTACCCACCATAAATACCGACTCCTAAAAATGATTGTTGCATTTGTCCTGTATTGAACGATAAGTCTAAAATGACTTTATATTGTTTTAGTCTTAAATGTGTGTTCTCTTGCCAGGTGTGCTCCAACTGCAGGCCCAAGCTCACCTGTTGCCCCACCTGCAGAGGGCCCCTGGGCTCCATCAGGAACCTGGCAATGGAGAAGGTGGCAAACTCTGTGCTCTTCCCCTGCAAATATGCGTCATCGGGCTGCGAAGTCACTCTGCCCCACACTGACAAAACGGAGCATGAAGAGCTGTGTGAGTTCAGGCCCTACTCCTGCCCCTGTCCTGGAGCCTCCTGCAAATGGCAGGGCTCACTGGACGCAGTTATGCCCCACCTGATGCACCAGCACAAGTCCATCACCACACTCCAGGTCAGTCTATACACGTCCATCACCACACTGCAGCTCAGGCTTTATACAAGTGCATCTCATGAATTTAACCTTGACCCTGTGTTTCAGGGGGAGGACATAGTGTTCCTGGCCACAGACATAAACCTTCCTGGGGCAGTGGACTGGGTCATGATGCAGTCGTGCTTTGGCTTCCACTTCATGCTGGTGTTGGAGAAACAGGAGAAGTACGATGGGCACCAGCAGTTCTTTGCTATTGTGCAGCTCATTGGGACTCGGAAGCAGGCGGAGAACTTTGCGTACCGCCTGGAGCTGAACGGTCACCGGCGCAGACTCACCTGGGAAGCCACGCCACGGTCCATCCATGAGGGCATCGCCACGGCCATCATGAACAGCGACTGCCTCGTGTTTGACACATCCATCGCACAGCTCTTTGCAGAGAACGGTAACCTGGGCATTAACGTCACCATCTCCATGTGCTAAGGACTCAGCCCACCAGGGGGACGCGTTACTGACCGCTGGAGGCCCCAGGCCTCACAGCGCTCTGCCTCTGAGACAGACTCATGCGGGACTGGACTGTCCGTGGGCAGCCCGAGCCCAGGGCCTGCTGGGATGAATGAATGTGTGGATGGAAGGATGAGTGGACAAACAGAACTGTAGTGACGGCTCTAGACTTGTCAAATCCACATCTGTGAGACTGCGGTCCACACACAAACTGAATCGGCGTTCAGTCGGGACTCCTGCCGCTGCCTCTGAGCGGCCTGTGCTTTGCTTTTCCATGTCTCTTCTACATGCTCCTCTTGGCCACACAACTGTGGGTCACCACTCCCACAGGCTGTTTAGACAGAATCCTACTCGCCACTAGTTTGCCAAGTAGCTAACTTGTGATCCATCCTTTTGCTTGTAGTTCTCAGTACCTCCTGAATTCAGTGGTTCAACACTTTAGGGCTGCCTTCAGTTGGAGCACACTTCCCTCACTGCATTGGTTCTTTGGTTCCAAAGTGTGAGGCTCATGAGGCTGAGGCGTTGAACCCTCACTTCACATTTATGCCTCTAGACCTGCACCCACCTGCGCCAGGACTGCCAACATGAAGGAACAGCCAGACACGTGTGAATATTTTCTGTGGCTTCATAGACTGGAGATGGAGGTCAGGTCCACTCAACAATGGACTGTTCTGTCTCTGCTCGCACACTGGGCTCCTCTGCCTCTGCCACTGTCCAAAACAAGTGCACTCCTTTCCCTGAAGATTAAACATGAAGTGAGTTTGTCAGGACCTTAGAGAATGAGGAAAAACACCTGCAGTTTAGTTCAAACCTTTCCTTTGTGGTTTGCTTCTGTCACTGTTCCTTTCTTTTAGTTGTCTTTTGTATGGGAGGAGCCTCCGAGTGTACTGTATACATGCGTATGTGTGAACTGGACACTTTGCAAATGTTTTTCTTTTCTGCGTCTCTTCTGCCGGTGTTGGCCTCAACCACTGACTGACTGATCACCCAACCAGGAATGAGGGACAAGTTGTACCGTTACAATGTTGCTATTGTTATTAAATGGAAAACTTATCATAATTATAATTTTTGTAATAACTTTTAAAAACAAAAAAATAAAAGGCAGTTGTAAAACTTGTTGCTAAACTTCAATGTTTGTAGTTAAAAAGCAAGTTGTGTCGTTCTGAAGGTTTTGTTTTCTGATTGTGTTCCTCTTCTTTGTCTATCCATTTGTGTGCGAAGTTTGTCAGTGAGGAGGCAGAGGGTTTAGATCAGCTCTCCTCACTCCTCATGTCACAACGCTACTTCACCTCTGACTTTCTTCTGTTTTAATTTTGTCATCAAATAAATCTATCTTTTTCATAGCCAGTGTCTTCTCTTTATTTCATCAGTACGATCAGTAACTAGATAAAGATTATATTTGGATGCACCCATAATATTTTTATAAGTGTTAAATGATCTTTCATTTAGTTAGAATCTACAACTTCACTTCAACTTAACTGTTGAAAACCTATCATACATAAGCAGCAGAAGGTGCTGGTCCTGGATGGTCACATACAGGAGCAGTGTGAGCACTGGACCACTCCTAAAACATGATGTCATACCAGCCTCTTGTGTGGGTGTGCTCTGCCACGTGTTCTGGGCCAGCTGCCAGCCTCTGGGTAATTATGTGCGCTACTTGTTTGAGCGCAGTGACGCGGTGAGGGGCAGCAGAGCCACCGTGACGGGCCTCGTAAAGGCCTCGTACCGTAGCCTGAGCTCCAACACGCGGGGTGTGTCCAAAATACACTCGAACATGGGGCCTCACGGCATTTGGATGTGACTGCTTAAACATCCAGCTGTCCACCGCACCAAAGCCCCCACAGAAGCACAGGGGCCGAGCTACATGTGCACCCTGTGACCCAAGGCAATGGTGACCCCTAGAGGCGAAGCGTCGAACTGTTTAGTTCAAATGTGAAAGTTGGATTTGTTGCACAGTCTATGTTGTCTACATCAGAAGGTCTGTAAACAGTGTTCTTATGGAATGCTCTTGCACTTGATCCCTGCCAGCAGTTAAAGAACAAAAGGACTCAATGTAAATTAAAAGTATATAACAAGACCCTGTAAATGTAAAATTCAATGTATAGGTGATATACAGATGTTGGCACATAAACCATGCCTACACTCCAAGTAAGTGTGGTGTCCCTGAGAGAGGTGCAGACAGTAGTCTTCTCAAAGACACAAGATCATAGGCAAAACGACCACATTTAGGTCAGCATCACCTGGAGTCTGAAGAAGGGTGAGTGCTCCATGACTTTAAACCAAAAACAGATGTGACAAAAACCCATGTGTTGGTGTGAATTACTGGCTGAATAATTCAGGTTTGGCTGGATAACATCAAGGGAGATGCCAAAATAATTTTTGATTAAAAAAAATAGACCGTTGTACATGTTACAGGACCATACACTGCCAAAAAGAAAACAAAAAGCTTGGACAAAATTTTGACCAGAAATGCTTGGCCAGAAAATGACTTGGTGTGACTTTCTGTCCATGCACCAGTTTTACTTGGCAAGTTATCTTAAAAAAACTACCTCTAGACTATAATGGATAGAATGAATCAGTCTCTTTTAAGTGTTCATGGGCTGGAAATAAGTTTATAGATGCTAAATTTTAGTTAAACATAAACTAGTTTATGATTAGTGTTCATGGCCTGATAATATGTTCTCAGATGCCAAATTCTAAATCAAATACTTTAAATTCTGCTAAATTCTAACTAAACATACTTAAAAAACTGGAGGGTTAAAATTTCAGGGTAAAATATTTCAGAGTTGTTTTTAACAGAAAATGTGTTATTTTAACAATTTGACAGTTAAATGGGGGTTCGAGTTGGGGTTATTTGAGTTGATATGGCTGAAGTTAATTCAACTTCTACTAGTGTTCATTCAACTCCCCTTAGTGTTAATTTGGCACAACCCACCCACCTTTTCACACTCTCATGAGAGAAGAGCAGTTAGAACCAGTTTTATTCATAATTTCATCTTGAATTAACTAAAATAAATTGTAAAAATAAAACGCCCCTCTATATTGTTTAACTAAATCAGGATACTTTAATTTAAAGTGAAAACTAAAACTAAAAATCAGCTTATTAAGCACACAATGAACAATGAAGCACAAATACAGAGACTATCTGGACATTCCTTTGACATGTTCATCATCTGAACAGTAGCCACCGCAGGGAGCAGCCTGACTAACATCTGCAGGGTAACGTAATATGTGACCAGGAGGCAGAACCCATTCATCTCTTCATCAGAACAGGAGGAATCGTGTTTTGTTGTTTTGTCTGATAAATCTAATTATTTTTTTTACATGATACAGCCATGTCCAGTGATGTGCAAGGGCTGCTACGGGTCATTTCATTCAGTCCAGGCACTATTCTCAGTTTAAACATGAGTAGCCATGTGTAAGTGCTGGTGCTCTCAAACAGTAAGTTGACTGACACTATTACAAGTACTGCATGTTCTTCATGTAATTTGTTTAATGTAAGAGGCTTCTATGTACTGTGCAGTGTTTTATGCTCCTCTCTATTGATCTTTTCATGCCTGTCTAAATATGACAGAGTACATACTGCACGCTGGTGTTTCATATTAGAAAGCTGCAGGAGAAAAGTTACATCTGCACAAATCCTGTTTTCCTTTGGATGAAGTCGGCCAAATGCATGTAAACACACACGGACAGGGACATAGGTACATAAAATAAGGTAATATAGGGTTTATATTACCATATTTTTATTATTAAATGATCACAGTTAGTCTTACAAATGTTAAGTGACCTACTACTTGATAAGTAGGTACATTGACACACACTATAGCCCTTATTAAGTCAGCACAGCTTTGAATAAGAAGTACATCAAAAGCATGATTTTCACACTTATTAATTGTTGATAAAGATTAGTGTTACAGTTTCATGTGGGAAATCAGAGTTATGCAAATGTTGTACTGTTAATCTGTTCATCTAGCTGGCATTTCTTTGTTGACATATAAGAAGTATTTTGGTAAAGTTATACATTTTTATTAAAGTGACTGAAAGATTGTAGCTTTTTGCATACTGATCATATATATGGATACATTATATGTGCCTCAAAAGTTAGAGTTTGCTGAGTATCGGGGGTTGAGGACATGTGCTGGCTGTCCCTGGAAAGCCTCCCTCAAAAGCGCTGTTGAGCACCTGGTCCAGGCTGGAGACCATGATGAATACCAGATCCGCTCGCACTTTAGCCGGAAGATCCTCCAAGTCCTTCTCATTGCGCTTCGGTAGAATGACACACTTGACTCCGGCGCGGTGAGCTGCCAGCACCTTATCTTTGATTCCACCCACCTGAGGAGACAGAGAACACAGAGCACTGGAGTAACAGCACTGAGGAGACTGAGGAGAATGAAAACAGAGAGCACTGGTTTAACAGAGGTAGACGGCTCAAAGTGTGCAGGGAAACCCACCGGCAGCACCTGTCCTCGTAAGGTGATTTCTCCACTCATAGCCACGTCCGAGCGCACCAGTCTCCCGCTGAACAGAGAGGCCAGGCATGTCACTATGGTAACACCTGCCGAAGGGCCGTCCTTCGTGACCGCTCCAGCAGGGAAGTGGAGGTGGATGTCCGAGCCTTCCAGTGGGTCTGGAGATCCTACAACTGCTCATAAGAACATTTGACATCAGGTATGTCCAAAAAGAGGCCCAGAGAGGCTTACCGTAATTTATGGATAATTTCATGCACTACGTTGTTGCAAAGACATCATAAAATATATTTTATGTTTGGTATTATGTTTTACACTGTTGCAGCGTTCTCTATTTATCCAGGGTTCCTAACATAACTTTCAGACCAAATAATTTTATTTTTTATTGTACTGAAGAAACGTGTCCTTACTTCAAGTGGACTTCACAAAACCTCTTTCAGTTTCCATGGAAATGTTGTTCCTTTGGTTATAATATTTCACAGTATGACAAAACTTCATCAATATCATATAATATATCTATCAATATATTCCCAAATATGGCTTTATCTGTCTGTTTCTATGGAATCATGCAGATTTCCTCCAGCAAAAAGTTGCTGCTTTAAGACAACCACAAAACTGCAGTTATCTGATTATTCAAGTTATGCAAATGTAGGTACTGATACAGTGGAAACAGGCTCATGTAACTTACTATTAGTGAGCTGGTAGGTCTTTGCGTTAGCACGTAGCCAGCTGATGGCGAGGTGCGCAGACTCCTTCATGACGTCTCCCAACTGTCCAGTGAGAGTGAGCTGCCCCTCCCCTTCAGTCCGACTGGCTTCCACAAACATGATCTCCCCGCCCAGAGGAGTCCAGGCCAGGCCCAAGGCTACACCTGGCAAAGTGAGGCGCTCTGACACCTAATCAGACATAATCACAAAAAATACTTCAAACAATGGCAAAGTCACATGAGGGTGAACAATAATTGAAAAATAAAGATGTGACCAGAGCAAAGAAGAGCTGAGAGACAGCTTTCCTCTGACTTAAATGAAAGACGTGTATGTATTCATCTAACACAGATGGAGTGTTAGATGAATACAGTGTGATGGAGTGCAGAAGTTTACCTCCATGTCAAACACAGGAGGGCCCATGATGTCTCTGAGAGCTGGATGATCTATCACTATGGGCATCTCAGGAGGAGTTTCCTTTCCTGAAAATAAACAATCAATTATTCATTGTTATCCAGCTCATATAATACTTACAAGATTATTACTGATTTTTAAAAATGCCCTATTGCACAATCTCTCTCCCATTAATTGTGATTTATTATGATAAATTGATTTTATTGCTAGTAATATAAAACAGCCTCTGTTTATGTAGGCTGCATATTACATCTGTTAAGTGGAACTGAGCATATTGCAGCCAGCTTTAACAACAGAATAAAGAAATTCATAGCAAATTGAAAAAAGATGAATACAAAGAATATGCAGAATACGCAGAAATCAATCTTCAGTCAATTCTTATTTATTTGACTGCTCTCAAATGCATGGCTGATGGGATGTCAATCACTGCCTTCAGGGCCTCCAACTACACTACTACAAATTACTCATTTATTTGCCAAATGACACAACAACAGTACACTGTTGGTCAGAACTATGATGGATCCACTGATATTCAGATTGGAGGGGAGCAAACACTAATTCTTAAGTTATAAAATACTTGAAAGCAAATGCTATTATTACAACAGCACGTTTACTGTAAAACAGTGTTTTTGTAGTTTATGTAGTAGTGTTATGATTACAGCTTGAGCACGTAAATGGCAAAAATAAATAATAATAATATAATAATAAAATAAAAAAATAATCATTATTCATTATTTTGAATTAACGAAGATCACATGTATTAGTCAAAAAACCTGGATCAAAAATCCCTTCTCTGGTCTGTGAGGTGCTGCACATGTCAATCAAAAAAGTTGTTTGATCAAATCAAAACCTAATGGATGTAATAAGAATCTCTTTGAGTGGTTTTGGTTTGGTCTGTGATGTGAGAGGGCACTGGTTCAACAGAATTAGACAAAAACAATAACACCGCTCTCACCCGCCTGCTGACCCTGGCATTCAGGGGTCACAACCTCCATTTTAGTGATATTTTGACCCTCCGCCACCTTCACAGCCACCGCACGGCACACGGTCCCAATCTTCCTCTCCAGGGAGCGCACTCCTGCTTCACGAGTGTACCTGAAATCACACACAAGCACACAACAAGAATTATAAGCTCCTGTCAGATCTTACTTGCTTAGACAAACACTACTGATTCATAAAAACGTAGTCTCAGTACACACTATCAAAATATATAATGAGCAATTTATTAAACTGAGAAATAATAGCAAATATGTAAAAAGAGGGATGGAATGGGTGAGCAGGAGTATCCAGATAGTTTATCCAGAGTCAGTTTGTCAAATGTCCATTTTGCTTGTGCTGCTTTAGTTCAGATTACATATATTATTATAGATATGTCACATTTTCGCTTTGTAGTAACTTGTAACAACTTGTAATATCTTGAAGTAACATGAAGAGATATGATTAAATTTAGACTATTACTTATTAATAAAGAATAGTATTCTCCAGTATTATGTCATTTTGTGTAATGCTAAAATGTGATAACATGTGAAAAAGATAGAGAATAGAGAAGTTAGTTAGGGCCTGAGTGAGTTTACCTGGTGATGATTTCCTGAGTGGTGGATTGTGGAATATGTAGTTGCTGAGGGGTCAATCCGTGCTCTTCCAACTGCTTTGGGATCAGATGCCTGTGGGCAATCTCCAACTTTTCCTCCTGCGTGTACCCTACGACAGATACAAATGTAAACGTTAATGCTTTCTGAATCAGCAAAATGACTATCAGACTTTAATAACAAAATACGTGGTTAAGACTATGCTGCTGTTCTAATTATTCCCCAATTACAGTTGCTTTTAACTGTACTCATAGGGTTGTCTTTACACATATTGATCGTGAGCTTTAATACAGACTAAAAACTGGTTATTTTGAAAAAAGGAAACGTGGAAAGGAAACGTGATCTGACCATAGACTGTAAAAAGAAGTGAACTAAGGGAGAGTGACACGAATGTGAGAGTTCAGTCCCAGTCAAATGAAGCTCATGAGGATTTCAAGCTGCGTTCCATATTAGGAATTCATTTATGGACAAAATAGTAAAATAAAAACATTAGGATCATGTAGAGTGGGTTAATACGAACATTTTAAAAACTGAGGGAGCTGCATTCCCTGTGGGAGGAGCAAGTGCTCATCAAACAAAGTGTCTCCTTGCTCAGCCCCTCCATCCTCTAACTTCTGACTTAATTATCATGTCTTCAGAGCGTCAGTTTTATGCTCCGGTACGAAAGACTAACAGCTTCTCAAATTCTTTTCTTTTGTGCCCTCTGCTATTAAATAGCTATTAAATAGCTTAATTCTGAGTTTTTTAAATGTTTCACACTGTAATTATGTATATTGTTCCACTTGGGGACTGTAACAGACTGAGACACTGTGTGTGTTTGTGTGCAAGTGAGAAGTGAAAACTGCTCTGAGAATGTTGCAGATTAACTGCCCTTAGGGATCAATAAAGATTTCTGAATCTGAATTTTAAGACCAAAATGAGCAGGGTCACTGCAGCAGTTACAGAGAGACAGGTGACAATTTTTTAATGTAAAGCCAGAATTGATGGAGCCGGAAGCGCCCACAGGCTCATTTCTTATTAGCAATGCGGCAATTAACTCCATCCATTTTTAGGCAGTCTGTGAACCTGGCATATAAACCCACCTGGTACTTGCAAGACTTCCATTCGATCAAGCAGTGCTGGGGGAATGGTCGCTGTGGTATTAGCTGTGGCAATGAAGAGGACTTGGGAGAGGTCAAAGGCCACATTTAGGTAATGGTCTGTGAAGCTATGGTTCTGCTCTGGATCAAGAACCTATGAAGGATTAAGTTACTTTAGAAAACATTAACATGGCAATGGTTTATGAAAATAATATGTGAGGGAGATAGGTTAAGTTAGCGCTTACTTAGTGTTTATTTGGTTTATAAGACATTAAGAGAGGTTTGTGAAACCACAAAGGAGGACTACAGTCACCTGAGGACTGGGAAGCTGTGCTTCATTAACACTAATTACAGCGTGTGGGGAGCTGTCCCACTGTTGCATTACCAGCAGTGAGTTAGACTTGTTCCCAGCGTATATTCGCTGCATTTTGCCACCAGTTCTGTTGTTATTTGTTTTGATAAATAGTTTGTATGTGCAGTGAGGGGGACACAGGGTGTCCTATAAAGAGCAGGTGCTGGTGGAGTTTGGAGTAGAGCTGCTGCTCTCTCACATCAAGTGTGGCTCAGCTGAAGTGGCTCAGGCATTTGTCTAAAATGACTTTGATGTCTGGGCAACACCCAGGACATACTGAGGGACTATGTCTCAAAGCTGGCCTGGAAACACTTTGGGATCCCCAAAAGGAGCTAGAGGAAGTGTTTGGGGAGAGGGAAGTCACACGCTCACTGCTTAAACTGCTACCGCTGCAACCTGGCCCCAGGAAAACCGAAAAAGATGGGCTGATCCTCAATGAGTCATTACAGCATGAAGGCTGCTGCTCAGTGTTCCTATTTTAAACTCACCTCTTCACGTTCACCTCACGTGGCTCCCCCCACCCCAGCCCCACCTCTGCCGAGGATTTATCTGTTTATTTTTTTAGGCCTTTTTCATTTTTAACCACTACCAGAGACAAGACTCCTAGGTGAAGACTTGTATCACATATCCTGTTCTGCACCTCCTTTGTATTACTTGTTGCTCCCTGCTGGGATCCAAGCACCAAAACTATATTATAATCTTTCCAAAGTGTACATTTGATTCAAATTGAGTCTGTCCAGTTGACAGTTATTTCTGTTATTTATTAATTGCGATCAATCAATCGTTTGGGCCCTAAACACAGGTAATGTGAGAAAGCATTAAGCAAACCTCTAGCAGTGCCGCAGCAGGGTCTCCCTGCAGACTCT